>JAEAOA010001088.1:1687500-1985000 GCA_016746295.1 Potamilus streckersoni
CACTAGGCATTTTTAGGCATTTGGAGTGTTGCCAAAGTTGTGGAACACCTCCAAACCACACGTCTAGGTACCCACGATATCCGTCTTCTCCATGACAACACACTGCTCATGAATCCAACGTTGTTACATGACTTTCGACCATAAATTATTCAGACCTAGTTCACAAAATTAATTCTTGGTTTGATAAAGGAAAGACATTCAAAAGTGTGTGTGTGTGTGTGTGTGTGTATATATATATATATATATATATATATATATATATATATATATATATATATATATATATATATATATATATATATATATATTAGATGCAGCATAGTGTAGCAAAATGAAATTTAATTATTTAAAAAATTACTTATTTATCCAATAATAAACCTTGCCCAAAATGTAAGAGCTTTCGTTATGATAATGCTTCTGAGATACTACCTGTCTCTCCATAAAACATATTAAATCCAGCACTTTTCTTAAAAATAAAACGTGCCGTAAGAAGTAAGTGCTTACGTGTTAAATAATATAATTATGACTAAAATTTCATGTTCATCATATTAGTTGCAAAACAGTATTATCGAAAAATATCGATAGTATATCCAGTGGTAAAGACAGTTGATTATAGTTTTGAATAAGGCAAATAAATGTGTTTTCGGTATTAGCTTGTGTTGTAATTTTTTATTTAAATGAAACATTGTTTTCTTAAACAAAATCTCTTATATCAATACTGAGTAAATGTTTATAATGACATGTTACCAAGTACAAAACAGAAACGGGTAGATTGTCTTGAACGAAATAGATATAGAATGGGCATTCTGCTTACACACTGGTGAGTCTGGACGAGAGACAGGCGAGAAATCCGCTTGGAGAGTCAGTGGTCGGCGTATTGGGGACCAGTGTCTTGCCTCCAGCACGCTTAACCAGAGTGGGGAGTAAGAGGATCGGTCTTCTAACTAGCTGGCTTCTCCTCCCCCCCCCCGGCCGAAGCAAAACGGATACTCGTATCTGCATTAGTTGGTGCAGCCAATGACTGTTTACGCATATATTCGCTTAACAATATTTATTTAGTCATTTAAGGCACATGAAAGCTTTCTTTGGGCGAGAATGCTGTCAAGGAGTACATCACTCTTAGTACCACAGCTCTGAACAAGAAAGCAGCAAGTCTAACCTTTTCAAAAGCACTTTAATGCCTGATCGGCACCTGATAAACATAAACGTGCGTTATTTCTTCGATTTAGTTGTTCTTGCACATATTCATTTTATAAAAACATATATTTTTGTTTTGGACGAAACAATTGCTGCCACAGTTCTTCAAATATTACTTTTTGTCATTATCTACCGCCATGGTAAATTTAAGATAGATGCTGTAATATAACGTATTATTATTATTATTATTATTATTATTATTATTATTATTATTATTATTATTATTATTATTATTATTAGTTTCTGAAATTTAATATTTAGGAACTCATTTTTGGATATGGATATTTATTTTTACTAATGCTTAAAAATGATTTTTCCAATTAAAGAAAATGCATAATTTGCAATGCTGCTTTGGTATTGATTGCATGCCGTTAAATATAGTGTTTCATGTAGAAAAATCAAACAAGTGCGTCTGGCTAAAGTTCGTACAGAAGACGAGCTATGAGATAAAGAGGGTGTGAATGAATATTGTGGGTTTCATTCGGTGGTAAGCAGGAATGGGTTCAAAATTGTGGTGTACTGGAAATATGGTGCTCATTTTACCACACGTTCTGGTGGTAATTACTTGAAGCAAGACTTCAAACCGATGTAGAGAGTATCGAATCAATTTAGAGCAATTCTTGGACAGCTAAAAAGAGCAAAATTATAATTTAGGGAATTTTCTTAGTAGATATAAAAGCTGAGCAAACTTAATTAGTAGGCACAGACATAAATCTGAAAGCAAATGAATCAGTGTGTCTACAATTTCGCGCTTGAACGAGGGTCCTCGCAGGGGGTAAAGAAATACACTGATGGGTTAGATGCACTACTGGCAAGAAGAGATAATAAACCAGTTCCTCCATCATGCAAAGTGAGACTCATGGATAACCGGACAGTTTCGGCTCAAAGACCAGTTCCAGCTCCCTCAAATACAACAAAGACCAGTTCCTGCCAGACGACCTTCAGAGCCAAGTCGTAATATCGAATGATTTATTTCACAAAATAACGTTGATCATTTAATATACCAGCATTTTAATGATGAGTAGCATGCTCGTAAGATACGGACATCATCTCCAGCTGGATAACGTGACAGCAACAAGACAAAGAAAAGCAAGGTAAAAATGCAGTAAATTAACAGCCTTTAAGAGCTCCGTTGAAAGTGAGCTACTGCTAGCACATCGATTGCGAAACACTATTGCGCCACTGAAAAGCACAGTATTGAATTCGACGCTTTTACATTTCTTAATACAATGACGACTAGGAACTTAAGGAATTAGGTGGTCTAAAGTTTAGCCTCGTGTCGACGGTACAGATGGTAAAATCTGTACCAATCCCATAAAAAGTCTTTAACGAAAACACCTGTTTTTGGAACTCTGAAACTTACTGCGCATTGATGAGATAAAACATCCGGTTGCTCATGTTAATACCAATATACCAAGGAACATGGAAAAATACATGCATGATGGGTTTGGATGGTATTTTGACAGCTGTAAAGTGCTTCGCCTACAAAATATCGCAATTACTCCCGTGTGACCTCGGTCCATGATCAACAGGAAAACAGGGTCAACCACTGCTTGGGGTCGGCTGCCATGTCGGCTATTTACCAGGATAAAGATAGAAACATTAGTAATACATGCAAATACTAAAAACATACGGGCAAGCTCAACTTGACTGTAATCGACTTTCCCGTTAAAATTAAGGACATTGACAAGTTTGAGCGTCACAACACGGAAATTTCAGTTTGTCTTTAGCTGAAGAACAATTGCATATACCCGTTTAGAGAGTCGGAAAAGACCAGGCGACATTAGATTTATCTGTTATTGCTCACTTGTGAAACGTATACCACAAATGAAGAAAAGAGTCACTATATCTCATTGCAAAGCTTAGTTGCACGACTAGATATCATATTATACACAGTGAAAAGAAGCACGTCTATCGAGGTGCCACCATGCTTTCAACCTGGCGGACCTTTTGGAAGCCCACGCCAAAAGATGTGCAACACAGTCGAAAAGCGCTGGCTTGTATTTTTACCGGAAACAGGATAAACATTCTATCCTTTCAAAACAACCATGTTCTTCGGCAATCCAGATAAAAAAATCACGCACAAAATTGCTGGTCAAGTCCTATGTAGCTTTAGCTGAAACGTTGTCAAGAGTGACTCAGTTACTAAGGAGTCGGTGTTATACCTCGGCAACGATGCTGTCGCCGATCTCATCCAGTGCTTTGAACCTGGAAATGAGGAAGTTTTAGAGGTGCTTCCAGCTAAGATTTCAATGAATGGAAATGATCATAAAGACTTTTTTGAAGCTACTGACTGCCACATCTAGGTGACTGCCATATTATCGGCAAGTACCACATCACAGTCCACAAAGTATGTAACCTCAATCTGTGGATTTACCCCTAGAGGTCAAACGACCAGGTGTTCTCCACTACCCGTGCGGCAACGATTAACACTTTGTACTGGATACTATTGGAACAAAATCGTCTAAAAAAATCAACACCATTCAAAACAACTAGTAGAATTACAGTTACAGTTCAAGGAATGTCTTCAGCATAAGAATATCAGCCTGTAAAACTTGGGCTGACCTACAAAATGAGGAAGTCCATACGATTGAAAGACATACAGCGGTTGACTCGCTTGTGGAGCAGTCCTCCAGTTACTCACAAGCAAAACCCAGATAACTTTGAAGAATTTTAGCTTCCGCCAATAGAGGACACATGCAACAAAGCTGATCCAGTATATACGAAAAAGTCCAATGAGTAAGCGAAGAATGTGTTGAAGATATGTGGTTGCCAAAATATGGGAAGTTATCACAAAATATACTTAAAGACCAATGTGCTTCCACTGGCAGAAGTATTTTGGATGCATTCCACGGCACATCGCAAAATAACCAAAACCTACCTCCTCGATCCGTCACGCTGTTACAGCCAACTCGAAATGACACTGGAAGACTTATTAAAATATTGGTATCAGTCTCGCGCTGCTGAAAGATATCGACATGAAACCATTCATTGAGAAGGGAATCCCTGTGTTAATTTCGATATTGAAACGGCGTCAAGCAAATGCGAACAACTCAATGTGTCTAGACTATGAGAGCAAAACCTTAAACAGGTGGATATACTGAATCAAATAATATTCAAAGATGGGCCACGATGAAGAGCATGCCAATAGAGAGCTTTAATTAGATCATCGCTCCCTCACAAAAACACATTACACTTTGAGGCAGATTCACCCAAGGTTTACATCTTTGAAGAAGACTTCGAACATAATGAGGACCTTCATGACACGTCCAGCAAGTTTGAGTAGGATCCTGAAACCATAAGCGTTCCAGAGGTTCGACTATGCAGAAATCAGCTTCATTTGGTAAGCAAAATAAAAGTATAAAGCTAGTAATGAGGAGTTATACGTACTACATTACAGAAACTTGCAGATCTACTTAAAGCTTGTGATGAGCGTCATCACATTTCGCCTCGTGTTTGAGTTTGACCAAAACGCACAGAAGGCGCCGAGCATATATCTGAACATATACATGCAAACTTAGAGACCGAGCTTAATAAAGATTTTTCCAAAATGATGAAAAGCTCTGTGAAGACGTATGAAAATCCCATGGAAGAACATCAGAGTTGATCCTGTTAGGCCTGAAGGCGAAGAAGACAGGCTGCGCACCTGACTGCCAAATCTACGTTTCAGTCTCGAAAAATCTTTGACGGCATTATTGTTATCGTATATTCCACAAAAGCCAGTTTAAAGATCAGTCGCCGCCTCTATACAGGGCAGTCAATTATCGACCTGAGCAATCACTAGATGTTCGATTTCTACTTCACCCAGGTCTATGCGCGCTACGGTGACAAGACGCACCAGCAATTTCTAGGAAGATACCGCTACGATATTAGTATATACCTTGAAGAGCACTTACTCTACAACACGACAAATGTAATGCCAGTAGGCAAGTTTAAGTTTGTGTGCAAGAAAGAACCCATCGCCAAGTTTGTTTCGCCTTTGCATCAAGTTGAATACAATTAGTCGGTAGCAAAAAATTTCAACCGGCTGTAGTTTATTATGAATATAACAGTGCTCGCGACAACAGGCGACTGCAGTAAGCCGCCCCCCCCCTTTCCTGTGAGAGGAAACCAATGAGTAAAATTGCTGCTGTAGCTGCAGGTCGCTATGATCTATACCAGCCCTCGGAAAATTTTGCGAGTTGTCCAGTATACGTGTTGCACATTCATTTACTTCCGCAGGTCTCTTCTTCATGTGATCAAATATCAACTCATTCTGACGTATCATTTGGAGTGTACAACTAACTGCTTCTGGAAATGCTCTCTTGTGGGCCGGGTAATTGTGATTCAAATTTCCGTGCCCATCGTGTGGGCTTTGTTGCTAGTGTTAGTAATATTTTATTCGTGCTAAACTCGTTGCAAATGGTAAAGTGGGACGTCTGGTCAAGTTCTTGTCAAGCTGACTAAACGAGTTGGAGTGGCGGAACACTGCTGATTAATTAGTATCCTTACTTGAATGTTGGCCCGAAATATGTAAAAACTGCACAAATGAGAATCCCTCGGATGCAGCTGATCTATAACACTGACACCATTGCCGGTCGTGCAGACCTGACGACAAAATTCACCAGAGCTTGCCAAAATCTTGTTTTGCTGCTAAACTGCTGGCCTTCATATCTGCCATTATTGTATTAGAAAATACAAACTTATCAGCCATGCCCATCAATTTTACTTGAAACGAATGCACTTCCGTACAAACATTTCATTAATGAAAAATAAATGGCCAATGGTTGCTCTGTCCACTTTTTTGTTGTTTTAAAAACACCGCCAAAGTCATTTTTAGTGTCGCTATTAAAGAGAAACCCCTGTACCAAATTGATCCCAGCCAGCACGGTGGAAGAAATTATCATTCTCAATAGGTGTTATAACATGGATACGCTCTATAAAAATACAGTCTTTCCATATTTGGAATGAATGATGACCCAAACTATGGAACCTATATCTATCTACTCGTTCGCCTCATCGAACTGCATGGGTGTTACAAAACTGATATGCGCACGGCGATCAACGCCTCAGCGTTCATCAACGTGCCGCGGCTTTATGTCTACCTCGAAGAAAGAGACTAATTTGTGAATATTGTTGATGAAACAAAAATACATTATGTACTACATTTTATATTTAGACTAACTATTGCCTTATTATTATTATTATTATTATTATTATTATTATTATTATTATTATTATTATTATTATTATTATTATTATTATTATTATTATTATTCCAGGGGCAGCTCCAACAGCAATATCTCCACAGACGATATCAACACCTGAGGCTCCAGTAAGTCTAAATGTAGAGAGAGAGAGAGAGAGAGAGAGAGAGAGAGAGAGAGAGAGAGAGAGAGAGAGAGAGAGAGAGAGAGAGAGAGAGAGAGAGAGAGAGAGAGAGAGAGAGAGAGGGTGGGGTGGGGTGGGGTGGGGTGGGGTGGGGCAATTAGTATGGTCATGGCTAATCAATTATTGGAAATACATAGAAAGTGCCAGATTATCCAATAGGCAGAGTAGGCATCAGTCTATGGGCCTCACGCCTTTAGGGCCCGCGACAACGGATCAAAATAATATTGAACTGATTTGATCTTGACGTACCGTATTAGATGATGTGTGGGGTTAAAGGCCGTGATTTCGACTGCCTAGGGGCCTACACAGGGTTTAATCCAGCATAAAACCAATCAACTTGTGGAAGCTTTTAATTTTGTATATGAGATATATTTCGCATATTTCCAAATTATCTGTTTGTATAAACTCATTCATAATGCCTGGCACACACATACAGCTTAAACAGCCGCCAACAGCATACAATAATGCTCGCCATATCTCATATGTTTCTATGGAATAAGGAAATTTTACTGTCGGATAAAAACAAAAATAGGAGAATTTTGCTGTCATATAATCCAAGTTCATTTTTTCCTCGGCATTAAAACTGCAGAAGCTTATCTAAAGTTTAACTGTTTCGTTTAGATTCGGTTTCTTTTTGTTGCTACATTAAAACCAAATTCTTAGACGTTTGCTCCAAAATATAACTAATGTTAACCGCTTAGATAAATAGACTGCCAGTATGACAGTACCAAGCTGATATGTTGCGTATAGATCGATCATTTCGTCGGTAAAATCACTAGCGTGAGCTTCTGCTAAGAATAAACGTTTGAGACCCAATGGGTTACCCGTTTACTTTCCCAAGGACAACAGTGTGAAATATTTTAATTCCCATTGATTACCACCTCTGGAAGACAACATCATTGACTTGATGAGAAAAATGATGTCTCTACTCAATAGTATAATAAACGATCACAAAGATAAGATGTGTGTGCAGTACGGTGTGCCTTTTCTTCATCAACATAGTCCTGTAGTCCCCTTATAACATATACTGACGTGTTGGAAGTGATTTCTCAAGAAATGATGACAGTATAGAAAGGTCTTTTTGTGAAAATGATGGCTATCTTGTTTCTTTATAAAAAAAAAGCGTGGTGTGCATCGATAAAAAAAATGACACTATGAAATCACCGGAATTCTGGCATTACTTCAATACATTGTAAAGATGACCATGTTAATATTTCACATTGTTACAGGAAAAGGATTAAGCCAGTCCTTGTCCTCGCTCTTTTTTATGGATGGTTATGTTACAGAGGGTTATTAAAATATGGTAACTTTGAAAAAGAGTTGTTGACAAATTTATATAAAAATTCTTTTAACATTTCAATCTTACTTTCTTTTTCTTTGGGTTGGTATAAAATAATTATATCCTAAGCATACAATGCACAAGTCTGATGTCTTTGATTGCCAATATATTTATCAAACAATGAAATATGGCAGGAATTATAGTGAAAGATTTAAAATCTGCTACTGCCTAAAACTAATAAAATACGTTCATTGACCTTTTCTAAGTACAAATATGGTGGGGTTTTTTTTCTACAATACAAAAGGTGAAGTTTTTAGGGTTGTAAATATCAGCTCATAAATTTGTTTTCAAAACGGAAAATAAATATGACTGGATAAAATGTTTGCGTCATTACCATGAATCTATAATTGAGCGGTCCGATTTCTGTTTAAACATTACAACCAAAATTAATGTAACTCTACTCTGAACAGCTACAACGGCAAAAGTAAGTAAATATTTTGTCTGCAACACTTGAACTGAGCTTGTGGTTTAAGATCGCTAACATTATGTTAACAGAATGTCAACATTTTGTTAATATTATTATTGCTGACTGGACGTTTTAATTAGATTGCAATATGTCTTACTAAATTCCAGTGGATTTTTTTGCAAAAACATATCTGGATGACCGAAAAGCTGGCAAATCTGTCGTGCAAAATAAAAAATAAGATAAATGTCGATAGTTTAAAGGTGTTATTTTTGTTTTTTAAAAAAAATAAAAACATAATATATGCAATATGCGTAGCAATTCTTAGTGAGAATATTAGGATATCAATTTTGGGAAGAAAATAATAATAACATCGAAGTTGTGCTAGACTATGTTAAAACTACCAGGTATTGGGAGTGGAGCAATTTCCGCTAAGATGTATCGGACTAACCTGTCTTGTCACCTTCTTGTATATTCTCAAATATTCTCAAAACACTTCGCCTGTTAAATTCTTTGCTTCGTATAACCATGACGAGATCGCGACGTAAAGTTTTCTTCGCGGTAAACAGCAAATTTTTCATAAACTTTCACTCGGTTAGACAGAAGAGACATCAGTTTATTTCAATTCACTATGCAATGCCCATTGAAGTGATGCGTCTTTTTATTTCCAGAGTGGAACCGTGATAGGTACAGTGGTTGCTTCAGACGCAGACAATGATATATTGACATACGTCAAGGCATTGGGAGGAACCGGAAATTCCTTCATCAGTATTGATCCTTCAACCGGGAAAATTTCTCTGTCACAAGTATTTATTTCATCTCCTTGACTAGATTTTTGCCTCTTTTCTGCGCCCAAATTATGTCTCGGTATAAACTACGTTGAAGAAGAGGATTTTCTTTACATAGGATTCATCCACATATGTTTTAAACGTTATTAAAATTACCAATCAAATCGATTACCTTTTTAATATGCCAGATACGTTATTACGTCTATTATTTTTCTTAAAGATTCCATCCTTATTTTAGTCAACACTTTGCTCTAGAGCTACATATCTTGTAAATTGATCCCAAAGAGGGTGTCTTTAAAAATGGGGAAAAATCACCTTGCTACCAATATTGTTTTGCAAAATAAATCCTAAATTGCGCTGGACTCAGTACATTGTTCTGGAACCACACACACACACACACACACACACACACACACACACACACACACACACACACACACACATACATACATACATACATACATACATACATACATACATACATACATACATACATACATACATATATACATACATACATATACATATATATACATATACATATATATGTGTATATATATATATGTATATATATGTATATGTATATATACATACATACATATATATATATATATATATATATATATATAAAGTATTTCATCCCAGAATTGACAACATTCAATGCGAAACAAATTGTCCTTTGAATAATGAGAATTTGCAGGGTAATCTTCATTACGATGTTTTTTGACTGTTGGACTCTTCATTCAACGCGTATAAAATGACTATGTTAAAATATCATTGGATTCGGCAAAAACGTGGTTGTTATTTTTAACCTATCGAAAAAAACTCCTCCTTTTCACCAAAAGGGAGCTGTAATGCATATCAGCTCTTACACGTACGTGGAAAAAGTTCGCTTTGTTACGTCACATCGACATCTGGGAATTAATTTATCATCCAATTGTTTTTGAGGTCTACATATTTTATCTATAATTCATTATGTATCTATGAGAATTGGACCGATGAGGAATTTTCAATATGTATTATCTGAATAAAATTTATGTAACGTAAAATTGCTAATAATTGTGGATTATGCCTCTGCGCGAACTTAAATTGCGGAAACTTCGAAAATTACAGCTTGAATAGATTCTCGACCACCAAAATATTATATCAGAAAAACACTTTTTAAAAACAAAATTGGACAGTCTACTCTAGCAGAAAGGCAAACCATATAGAAATATCTACAGTTAATACATTATTAACAACCAGACTCCGGATTAAATATATATTTAATATTGGAATGCTCCTGATAATCAGCGCCATATAATCTGAGAAAATATCATTCAATATCAACATAGAACCTATTCTGCTCCAAGTCATTTAGCATTCGTTAACAGGCAAGCTTCTGTGCCATTAAGCCGATTAAGACAAATGCAGTTCGCAGATTTATGATTTATTTAGGTGAATATTATGACTAGTTCTTCCCGTGGTTTTCCCATATAAAACGACAATCAGTTTCGTTTTGAATGCAGACTAGTTAATAAGGCAAGAAATTAGCTTTATCGCAGATTATCATTCGCAAATGTATATAGTGCTACTGATTCACTTCTATTTGGCGACGTACTTTGCACATCAAAAACAAACATTTTGTTAATAAAAGGAAGAGCAGAAATTTATTATTAAAATAAAAACATAAAAAACATATGACTACTTTTCGTTCCATTATGACCACAGTTAAAATTGAGGTTATGAACACTATTTCTCCTCTCTTATCCTTCTTTCAGCCATTTCTCTCATTTCATTGCATTCATGTTCGTCACAAAATTTGAATTATTTACTGAACACGTACCCGCATGTTCGTTAAACAATTATTTATGATTATAATGGAGTGGAACTTATATGCTGAAAAACTTGTTTTCAATCAGTTTGCCATGTATTCATGGTTGTAATCTTGGCAATAAAGTGTTAAAACTAACGGCGTATCATGTATCGGGTATGTTGAGAAGTCAATGTGTCATCAAATAGTCGTATTAAATCCAGAGTCAAAGTGTCATGTATATGCTTTTAATTCTATTACAACTTGGTCGAAGGAACTGACGAATGCTATTTTATCAATTTGGAAATAGTGGTGAACTCAGTGGTTGCGGTATAGCACATAAAAGTGAATCGAATACGTCGATCATCTTCATTTAATGATACAATCTAAAATCAACAATACTTTATGTAAATAATTAAACGTAAATGGACACTTGAATACTTGCCGCTTTTCATAAAAAAGTAAACGAAGGGCAGAATATATATATATATATATATATATATATATATATATATATATATATATATATATATATATATATATATATATATATATATATAAACAAAAGTAAAGCAAGTTGGAAGGAAAACACTGAAGAAACTGAGATATCTTGCGCGTCTTTATTATCGCAGTCTTCTTCACGTCCGTCCCTTATCTGTTTGGTAATTAAAAACACATGGTGAACTTCTGTATGCTATTTTCCATTTCTTATTCATTCAGAATTACGACTTTGAAACTATGCTAGCCAGTATCAATGTGATTGTGAAAGTAGATGACTCAACGTCCACAGCTACAACCACAATAAGCATAACGTTCTCGGACTACAATGACAATACGCCAGTTTTCTCTTCATCGACGTATTCATTCATGGCAGGAGCAAATGAAACCTTGGGAAAAGCTTTCCTGAATGTCAGCGCGACTGACGCGGACAAAACGTCACCAAATAAAGACATTTCCAGGTATATTGTCAACACATCAGATGAAAATGCTGAATATTTTAACTTCAATGGCACCCAGCTATACTTAAAATACCCTATTGACAAGCCCTATGGTCTTGTTTCCTGGTCCTTCCGTATATATGTTATTGATAGAGGGTCACCTGCGCTAACTGGAACTGCCACGGTTATCGTAACAACACCACAATCCACAACTACGACCACGACAACTGAGGCCCCAGCTGGTTACGATTGGTTCACGAGTAGTTACAATGTGATCCTGTTTGGCGCCACTGTTGCAGTCTGCGCGCTTGCGCTGGGTCTAGCTATTGTCTGTTTCTGGCGTTGGCATAGCTTTGGCACCTGCATTCCGGCTTCCTGTCCAACTTTCACCGAATGTCGTGGTAGCTGCCGCCGCACTTGTTTATACACATGCCTGAAAATGGAGTAAGTAAAGAGGTCTTATTCTCTTGATTTCGTTTTATATTCCTGTAATAACATGTTTCTGAATAAATGACATTTTTAAAATAAAATAGTACCTTCAAGTTTGTAGTGAAAACAACTTATTAATTCATTTGCTTTGGATTTAGGGACCGACACAAACCACTAATATACAAAAGTTACAATAAATGAAAAGAAAAAAAGAAAAGAAAATCTTAAAAAAATGAATGGTTTTGAGGTCAACCATACTTCAAAAGTATGCTGATAGCTGCCATTTGGACCATCTCTGGTATTTGCGAAACAAGGATTGACATAGATGTATTAAATTATTCTTTTCATTTGCAACTTCCCATCAATCCTATTTTTAAAATTGCTGAAGTTGTCTGAATAGTTAGCAGTTGATATTTGTAAAAAGAAAAATTTCTGGCGAAAAGTTTTCTTTAAATTACTGCACCGAAATACATCTGAGACATGTTAATGTTAGTCAGATATTGCACATGTTGTCCGAATTAGTCGGTCTCCATCGACACATGCGCTCTAGGACATCCCTTCATCACGAAACTTAATTCAAGTTTTGTAATATTTCTAATCAAAACAAACTCACTTAGATGACTTTCGACAAAGCGTCATATCGCGATAAATTGTGATATTCGTAGACAGTCGATAACTCAGTATGCAGGGTAATATTATTAACATAATTAGTTTGCTTTTCGGATTTTGTATATTTGAAAAAAAAAATTATAGACTTTCATTGGCACCCTTGTAGGACGAAAAAATATAGTGAAATAGATCTATTCATTTTAATTTTTTATATCACTATACCGCACTGTTGAGCCAACAGTGAGGATCTCTTTTGATTTGAATATTTGTAGGGAATAACTTAGATTTGTATTGGCTCATTTAAAATAAATTAAATTCAAAGCTTTGTTTTAAGTAAAAAAAGGGTAAAAATCCGATTGATGATTATGGTATCTGTATTAATGAGCCTTTCTTCACCAGCGAGAACCGAAAGTTCCATCTACTAGCAGTACTTTAGTTGAACATGGCAAATTAAGGACAACAAAAATTATATAATTGCTTTTTCCTTTAATTAAACAATTTTCGGAGTTGGTGAACACGTCCATTTTATACCATTGCATCATTGGTCTTGTTCCAGATCTTTTTGCTACTTTACGAAAATAGTGAAGACGTCTGTACACTATGCTAGAATGAATTCACGAACTTTAAATTTTGTTTTAGTTAAAAGCGATCATTTACTCTTTAATTATTATTTGATTGCAGACTACACTAAAAAAAACATACCTTCAAAACTGAAGATTCTAACAATCAAATTCTTACTATGCTGGCTATTTCTGTAAGACAAAAGTTTCCCCTGATGTTTGTCGATGCAGTAATTTACAGAAAAATTATATATTCTGTTTGTCAGAATATAATAGAAGTTTCTTCGCGAAAAAAAATAACAACCTGTTCAAACCACCTCGGTTCTTTTAACGACAGAATTGATCGCGGTATTTACAGAGAAGTTGAACAACGAAAAAGTGGTTTTGATGCATTTGCAACTTCTCCGTCAATCCCTGTTTTGTAAATAACCTGGGTAGTCCAAAAGGGAGCTATCGGCATTAATAAGAGGTATGATCCACATAAGTTACATAGAATTTACTAATGTATAGCGTGTATGAACTAGCCACATCATAAAGTGACGTGATACCAAGAGAAGAGATCCAATAAGCATGATGTTATGTTTTGCACACGTGAATACAATTTTACAAAGGATTTCACTTAGTTCAAATTGCAATCAAGACCCATATATGATTGGCCTTCGTAGACACTACGTCATAAAATTCACAAAAGTCAAGTGATGGGAGTTATTTTGCTAGCCTCAAAATAATCATGTGTCCACCGAATTGGCCGACTTAATGTATAATATCCAAAATTGGAATGTAAATCACCAATTATTAGAGGTGCTTACCTATCAGCGATGAAATAGAGTGAATTAATTCTATACAATATGGTGAATGGGTATTCGGAACATTTTCGTCTCTGTCTGATACGAGTCTATTAGACTCTGAATGAGGTTCTGAGGAAATGGTAGTTATTTTTCTCAAATTGGCAAATTTTGGGGGACGAACATTAGTGTCCTCCTGACAATACTATATCATCCTTCTAAATTCATCCTGTAATAATAATAATAATAATAATAATAATAATAATAATAATAATAATAATAATAATAATAATAATAATAATAATAATAATAATAATAATAAATAAATAAATAAATAAATAAATAAATAAATAAATAAATAAATTAAATAAATAAATAAATAAAAAAATAAATAAATAAATATATCTACTTAATCATGTATTTATATTGCTTAATTATATAATATTACTTGGATTCATTGCACAGGCCAGAGGACATACTGGATAAGAAGAGAGAAAGAAGGAGACGCAGAAAGAGGAAAGAAAGAAAAGAAAAGAGGGAAAAGAACGACCAGAAATCAGGCCAGTCATTTGAACTGTGAGCACAACTTACAAAGTTTTAGACCTTATTTTACCTTTTTGTGCCCTATTGCCATCTACTTTACCTCGTTAGAGCACATTATGTGCTCAGGTTTTGCTCTGTTGGTAGTTGCTCTATGCTGTAGTAAAGGTCATACAGGTCATGTAGGCGTTGAGAGCCGACTGTTTTAGTAAGGTGTGTTACATTTCCTCATACATCCATATTCTTTGGAAAATCATTACTTACACTCCTGAGAAACGCTTACGGAAAAGTCAATATTAAATAACGTGGAGAGTTTTGGACGAGGTCAGCCTAAAAATGTCATCCAGTACAAACCAAATAGAATGTCACCCGCTGTGATGTCACAATGAAAGCAACGCGTGGTGAAAATAAATTCGTACTACCTAGTTATTGGTCATGACATACCCAACGTCCTCTTTTACCCAATCTGGCATCTGGCCTCCAGTGTGTAAAAGTCCATAGCGAATAATAAATTTCGCTGGTAGCTTTTTCAATCACATTAAATTTGCAGAGCATTAAAAGATTATGATTATACATTTGTTTAGTATTAAAGTTTAGAACAACAATTGTTATTTCATAAAATTCGAGTAAATGCGCCTACATGACGACATTGAGACACACTTTGATGAGCGTTTTTTTGTAGCTGTTCTCTCCAACCGAGAGTATTTATTAAGAGTCTTTATGAGTAACTGACAAGGCTAGCTTATAGCTGCCGCCAAGAGTCTATTTCCAAGTCCCCCGCATTTAAGTCGAACTCGACTAATATGCCACTGGACTGAACACCATTGGAGGGGTTTATGATTTGGATATTGACAACCACATTGTTCCTGTGTTTTGGTTTGGACTTCAAAAAAACTATTTTTTCTTCTGGTCTTCTCAGACTTGTTTTGAACATCGACGACGTTAGCTAAGCTTTTGTCATTTTATTTGTCAGATTATTATTTCTTACGATCCTTAGAAGGTTGTAAATTCCTAAGGATGAGTCTAGCCTCAATGGATAGGGTTTTGTTTTAGAGGAGGAATGTGTAAATAGGGTAAAGGGGTATATTAATCGAAGTATGTAGATAAACCCAGATGGACAGACTAACCATTCCCGTTCTTTAAGATTTTTGAAGCGTGTGCTTTAACTAGCACTTAGTAATTATAAACAATTTAAATAAATAATTCCTCACAAATTATAAATAAAATACAGCTGTAAATCTGATCAACGGATTCCACAGACTGTTCTAAATCTGGAATGAATAATTTGTTTACCAAATCCCTATTTAAACAACTTTCAATAGAACTACATCGTAAATAAATGACTCATTGTAATGGACATTTACTGGGCCTAGAATGTTCTAAACTCAGAAGCTATGTCAACAGTTATTTACAACTAACAGTCATGGACAAAAGTTAGCAAAGTAAAAAACATGGACGACAGCTAAGTACAAATAAAATATACATTGCCGTTGGACACACACACACAGATACATACATACATACATACATACATACATACATACATACATACATACATACATACATACATACATACATACATACATACATACATACATACATACATACATACATACATACATACATACATACATACATACATACATACATACATACATACATACAGAGAGAGAGAGAGAGAGAGAGAGAGAGAGAGAGAGAGAGAGAGAGAGAGAGAGAGAGAGAGAGAGAGAGAGAGAGAGAGAGAGAGAGAGAGAGAGAGTTTCATTGAAGCTACCTTTTTATAAACGCTCTTTATTTAAAATCAAAATCCGTTCCGGATGCCTTAATTCTACACACAAGTGTCCGGTTAAAATGAAAACACTTAATAGGTCTATTTAGTTCTTCATTAAATTGTATACTAGTTACCAATCGTTGCGTAGACGTTGGTCCTGGGCTACCTGAGCGTCTTTTTTTTTTAAGAATGTCAGTTTCATGAAATAGAAACTACTAATCAGTTAATAAGCAGATATGTTGGTATGTCGAAAAATAGGAAATGGGTATATACAAACGTATTTTTATAGAAGATGCAAGTCAGTCTTGAAAAATTCCAGTTATCTTTCATCTGACGTACAACTTTCACCCTGACATTTACTGTAGTACATGTTGCTGCAGTAGTCTCTCATAAAAAGAATAGAATAATTTCTACTACACACCATGGAAGAGAAAATAGAATAAGTTCTGCTACACTCCAAGGATGAAAAAATATAATAATTTCTACTACAATCCAAGGAAGAAAAAATAAAATAGAATAATTTCTACTACACTCCAAGAAAGAAAAAAAAGAATAATTTCTACTACACTCCAAGGAAGAAAGAATATAATAATTTCTACTACAATCCAAGGAAGAAAAAATAAAATGCATTGGGAAAAGCAACGTATAATGTGTCACTATCAGAGAACAAGCTTACCCTTATTCTTGAAACATTCCAAGTAAGGGAGACAATCCAAACACATTTTCTTAGGTCTTCTTACGTTTTTGGTATTGCAATCTCTTGACCAAGCTAATCCAACAATAGCGTGAATTCTGCTGGAAATAATTTGTTGTCTCATTATTTTCAATGACTTATCGACAATAACCTTTGTCTTCTGGAAGTTCTAATAACGCACCAAGCTCTGACGGTGAAACAAGGACTTGGAAGGGTTCCTGTACAGCTGTGCTTTGTTTGCATATACATCATTTTTTTTGCGGCTCCTTCAAATAAAATCTTTTTTTTCTGTAAGTTTAAATCATTGCCCCTGTTTTATCAACAACATTGCCATGATTAATTATCCCTTAAAACAGACATACCTAAACCAGCAGGACGAAAAAGGCACAAGTTTGTCTTTAAAATGACAGGGTTTAAAGTAATACACTAGTGTAAAGAACTGCATTTGTATCTTGTACGTGGGATATATTGTCCCACGCATCAAGAACTATTGGGTGTATCTCAAATATGCCGCGCACCATTTATATTACACGCATTAGAGGATCCGAAAATTTACAATAAGAAATTATCTAATGCTAGTCGTTCTGTAAAAATAAATACATAAATAAAATAAATAAATAAATAAATAAATAAATAAATAAATAAATAAGCAGTTATAATAGCACACCACTTTCTGACAGACTAGAGAAAGCTATTTATTTATTTTGTGAAGGTACCCCTTGTCTAACAGACACTGTAGGTCTGATGTGTGTGAATGTAGAGTTTTAACGTAGCTTTAATTTTTTTTCTCAGTCATATTGCAACAATGTCTGCAGTGTGGCAGTTTATAGTGATGTCACGTCCTGAGGCATCTTGCCGCAGATATGTAACACGATGTCCCACCAAGTGATATTATCCGGACGCTAGGACAATAACATACAATGTTAATCTACTGCTTTTTGCATGTGTTCAGTCAGCATCTAAACCAAAATATGGGGCATTTCTTTTTACGTACCGTGTTTGTTTCAATGGTGGTTAAGACAGACTATTACATTTGAACACAGGGAAAAACTTGTCAGTGTTTTATCTTGATTAATTTCAAGCTTGCGTCAAGGACTAAAATGATATTTGCTTCCGGTATTGGCTTTAATACCTCGAGTAATCCAACCAACTGAAGCAGTCATCGATATAAATTAAGCCTACGTTGTATAAATTAAACGGTATAAGCTTTTCCATTATGTAAAATATCAAAAGGTAAACAAATTTGGGATGAGCAGAGTACAAGTATAACTACAATATTTATTCTAAGGTTCCAAATGAGAAGCTTTGAGTCAAGCTTGTCAGGTTGTATTATGTGCTTGTAAGGTTTGACTTAAGGACATCATTGCATGCTCCAATAAATATAGTATACATACATACATGAAAACATAGACACACATATTGACGCTTACCTACCTACCTACCTACCTACCTACCTACCTACCTACCTACCTACCTACCTACCTACCTACATACCTACATACATACATACATATGCAAGCTCGTACACATAGTGATACAATGATAGTAAAACGGTGAAACATTTTAAATTGAATATAAAATCACAAAATTAATTGAAAACAACTATTAAAAAATATTTCAAGCAATAAGAATAATTATTATCATCGAACAGTTGACACAAATGAAAATATTTTCTCTGTATTCTCTTTGGCATCGTAAATTAATTTTAAATATATTCTTTCCAGGGTCAACAGCCAATCCCAAAGAAAAGGTAAGTACAAGTAAATGGTAAATATTTCATTAAATATAATATAATATAATATAATATAATATAATATAATATAATATAATATAATATAATATAATATAATATAATATAATATAATATAATATCATATAATATCATATAATATAATATAATTATATCGCCACGATGGAACAAGAGTATTAAGAATATAATGTTAGATCTGGAAAAAATTTCCTATCACATTTTATGAGTGAATTATAATAGTTCACAAACTAATGTTAATTAGCCACGATGGAACCAGAGTATGCACTTGCACCATAAAATAATTATGAGAGAAAATGTCTGTATTAACAAAGGCTAAGGAAAGTATATTTCTTAGATTTGTATGGTTTCTGCATGCAAACTTGAATAAAAATTATATAATAGAGTTTCAAGTTTTTAAGTTAGACACTCATATATTGTGATACCTGCTGTCCAGATTGATGCCTTTCTGAGTTTGAGAAAATCAGATTTCATTAAGTTACTACAAAGAGGACTCTACAGTTTAAAATTTTCTTTCTCCAACACTTATTGTAGAGGACAAATGGCAGAGGTCGAATTGACATTGGATATCATTTGTAATTGTATCTAGGGGCAGATAAACTTTCAGCTGTATGTATTTTGCATGCGTAATGAAACATGCAGAGATGTAAATAAAAATACCATTGGTTTTGAACCATAGCTTATTCATCCTGTTTTGTCTATGATTGATATCAAAATTGTGTCAGTCACATCGTTAGTCATTTGACTCTTACGATGCTTGGTGTTACACTATTTTATATAAAGAAAGCGAAACCAACAAGTTTATATAAATTATAAAATATTTTTATTTCTCCTAGTTAAAAGGTAAATATTTAAGAGGAATATACAGTATTGTGTGAATAGAACCCCATATAATTCTAATAGTTCTATCTCAGGTCCAAAAGTATAGAATCTTCCGAATGAATTCCAACAATCTTGAAAGTGGTGTTCCAATAGTTCTAAATTTGTTAATATATTAATAGTCTTGATGTAATATAACGATGTGATCAAGCATGCCTTTGAATGAATCCACATAAAATCCCAAACAAATGTATTTATCCAGTCAAAGAAAGCTTTAATAATTCCAATGAATTAGCTAATTAATTCCTCTAGAATTATATTTGAACACAAATTTCGAAATCTGATTTCAAGACTGGTATGAAACATGAATGGTTATTTACTCAGACTCATTTATATACAAAATTTGACCTATGACACAAAATATATTCTGGAAAACTAACGATTTCTAATTGAACATTTCATCAAAGTGCTAATAAGTTTAGGCTTTGAACTTAAATTGTATTAGATATCTTGTTTGCCACTTATAATAATGAAAACAATTAGGTAGAGTTTACGTGACAATACACCAGGCCTATACGCTACCTTAAATCGCGGACAAAGGTCAAGCACGCAATATAAAATAAATATACATAACAGTGACCAACAACTTTCGTTTCAGATAAAGTAATTGTTTTACTTATTGTTATTTCCATGAGTAATGATTCCATTTGGATTAAGTTGTGTTCAAGGAAGCAAAGTGTCACATACTCGTTTTGTGTCAAAAACTATATACATTATTTGTGTCAGTCTCATGGTTCTTTCCTATTATCAATTAGATGCGGTAGGAATTGCTTCAAAAGGAAACACCGCGGGTAGAGCATCTCCTGGTGATGTTCTTGTGGTTCCTGTAGCATCCCCTCGCCCAGATGACCTTTCAGAGAGAATGGATCCAGAACAGTACAGACCCATGTTCCGCAAAAAATTTTAAGAGAGAGAGAGAGAGAGAGAGAGAGAGAGAGAGAGAGAGAGAGAGAGAGAGAGAGAGAGAGAGAGAGAGAGAGAGAGAGAGAGAGAGATGCATTTAGTGCATGTAAAACACTAAAATTAATGCATCATATTTTTAAAACGTTATTTCTGACCCTTAAAATTTCACACCAGAACCGTACAGTAGAATGTATAAATGTGTAAGAAGTAGCATTACAAATAAATTTGACCCAACAAGCACTTGAATTATCTAAAATGGCAGTTCGGCATGACGGTTAAAGAGGATAGTTCTGCTACAAATGTAATGACAAACATATGTAAAATTCTCTCACTCTTAAGACTCAGTTTGAAGCGTTTGCTGAATCGTGTTATCAATATCCAAATCATAAACGCATCTCTCTAAGGCAAAATGACACATCGCCTTCTTATTCCAAAACAAACAACTCATACCGGAAGTACGCGATACTCATACCTGAAGTACGCGATATGATAATGCAACATATATCATTTATGGATATAGCACAGATGGGAATCTCAGCCCAGGAGATATACATCTTCATACCAAGTATTTGACATACAACGTAGGACTTATGACCCATGCATACTGTTTTTAAATACAGAAAGCAAAGAGTAAACACTCTAGCACTATCCTTCATAATTGTATATTTTAACATTAGCCTAGTATAAATATCATTATTATTTTCTTCATTATTGCATGTAATTTGATATTATCGGCATAAGCCCCATAACTCGTTTCCTCCATTTGGTATATAATTTGACACTATCGGTATAAACTCCATAACACTTTCCGTCAATGTATGAAATTGGACATTATGGGTATAAAACATCATAGCTCTTTACTTTATTATTGTAGGAAAGTTAACATTATCGGTATAAATATCGGACCTCTTTTCTGCATTATTGTATGTTGTTTGACATTATCGGTATAAACACCATAACTGATTCTTTCATTATAGTGTGTGATTTGACATTTGACATTACTCGTTTCCTCCATTTTGTATGAAATTTGAAGTTATCGGTATGCAACATCATAACCCTTTTCTGCATTATTGTATGAAATTTAACATTATTGGTATAAACATCATAACTCCTTTCTTCGTTATTGTATGAAATTTGACATTATCAATTCATTTAAAACTTGGGGAATATCATCAATGGAATTTTGACAACGTCCTTGAATACTGTGACTCTGGTAGTTGAGTCGGTAAAGAAAAAGTGGGTAAAGGGTAAGATTAGAATGGAGAAACCGCCTTTGTGTGCAAATGAGACATACTGTGAAAAGTTTATTCGATAGGTGAAATTTTATTTCTTAAAAATCAATTTTGCATATTAATAATGATACACTTACAATTTTATATATATATATATATATATATATATATATATATATATATATATATATATATATATATATATATATATATATATATATATATATATATATATATATATATATATATATATATATACATGTTTGTATGTATCTTAAGTCAAGCCAATATCGCAATTCTTATCTTTTCCTATCAGGAGATTTTAATGCTAGAATTAAGAAGTTTTAAGATTGTGTCCCTGATGATACTTAACTTTTTATATGGATGTAATGTTGATTATAATGGGGACAATTTCTTAGTGCAGAGACATACAGTTTGGACTTAGATTTATTAGGATATTTTAATGTTCATATTATGAAGAGGGTTTTTTGATGATTAAAAACAGTCAGGCCACATGCATAACTCACAATGGCTGCAGTGTAATTGATTGTACGATATGTTCTTCTCAAATGTTTAGTTATATGACCAGCTTTTAGAGATGGAACTCGCAATGAATTGTTACATTTACCTATATATTTTTCACTTAGCCGAAGAAAATATGAGAAATGAAGGTAGCACTTCCCAAGTCACAATCATAGTCAATGCTGATGATCATCTAACTGGCTTGGATGAAGAGAAACCCAACATGGATGCCTGTACCCTTAGTAAATGGGAATAATTTATCTTAAAGAAGCAAATATATATACATTTCTACGAAAGTTTAGTGAAGGTACGATAACTGATCCTTTCAGATATCTTGAAACTAATAATGACCTCTTCCTCAGAAAATTTGCTAAACTATATCAGAATATAGGTTAAGGTTTTAAGATTGGGGCAAGGTGGTGGGATTATGAACGCAAAAAGGCGAGTTATAATTAAAAAAATACCGTTTACGACGCTTGGGATGTTGAAATATTATGCTGGCCGTAAGATAGAATGAGTAAGAGTTTAAATCAGTTTTAGCAATCAATGATGGATACAGTAGATACAGTCCCAAATGAGAAAAAAAATGAAGCTCAAGCGATGACAAACCATCACCAATTCTGGCATCTTTCGAAACATGAAAATCACGATTCTTTACATGAAATGGTATGTATTTCCATCCAAACCTGGTTGGAGTACTTTAAATCTTTAATGAATAAGGCAGTTTCCGACTTAGATGCTTCTAACATTATTGCTAGTGAAGATCTTCCTTACTTGCACGATGATGACGTAAATATTCCTATTGAAAATGATGACGTAAATATTCTTATTAAAAATGATGACGTAAATATTCTTATTGAAAATGATGACGTAAATATTCTTATTGAAAATGATGACGTAAATATTCCTATTGAAAATGATGACGTAAATATTCTTATTGAAAATGATGACGTAAATATTCCTATTGAAAATGATGACGTAAATATTCTTATTGAAAATGATGACGTAAATATTCCTATTGAAAATGATGACGTAAATATTCTTATTGAAAATGATGACGTAAATATTCCTATTGAAAATGATGACGTAAATATTCTTATTGAAAATGATGACGTAAATATTCCTATTGAAAATGATGACGTAAATATTCATAATGCAAATGATGACTTAAATGTTCATATTGCAAATGATGACGTAAATATTCTTATTGAATTTGATGACCTAAATGTTCCTATTCCAAATGATGACGAAAATATTCCTATTGAAATCGATGGCCTAAATGTTCCTATTGCAAATGATGACGTACATATTCCTATTGCAAATGATGACCTAAATGTTCCTATTGCAAACAATGACATAAATGTTCATATTGCAAATGATGACTTAAATGTTTCTATTGCAACTGATGACTTAAATGTTCATATTACAAATGATGACGTAAATATTCCTATTGAAATTGATGACCTAAATGTTCCTATTGCAAATGATAATGTAAATATTCCTATTGAAATTGATGACCTAAATGTTCCTATTGCAAATGATGACGTACATATTCCTATTGCAAATGATGACTTAAATGTTCCTATTGCAAATGATGACTTAAATGTTCCTATTGCAAATGATGACGTAAATATTCCTATTGCAAATGATGACGCAAATGTTCCTATTGCAAATGATGACGTAAATATTCCTATTGCAAATGATGACCTAAATGTTCCTGGTACAAATGTTGAAATTATGAGAAATTTACTTAAAATTAACACAAAAAAGCCAACCCCAGAACTGATCTGATGTTCCTACCAATGCACGACTGAAACAATCTTACCATTCATTAACATTCTATTTGACAAAATATTTGAATATTTGAATCCGGTTATATTTTCAAACAGAGATGTGTTTTTGTATATATATATATATATATATATATATATATATATATATATATATATATATATATATATATATATATATATATATATATATATATATATATATATATATATATATATATATATATCAGTGTGGTGACACGAGCCATCATCACACCGCTCCGATGGCCTAGTTAGAGCGTCCGTCTCGGACGCGAGAGGTGGTACAAACAGAAGTAGAACAGCGTATCATAACATGTTATAGTAATTAAATAGTAATTATTGGGTACTCCATTTATTACTTCTTAAGACAAAATACTGTTTAACATATGCTTAGTACACCGACCATATATTAGACGAATTTGGTGATTTAGTGGTAAGTATAATATTTACAACTTTATTCTTAATAACAATCAACGTACGTCGACAAGTCTCAAAAATGGAGTATTTTAAATGGGGAAAATAACGTGTTCGAAAACTTTAAAAATGGAAGCACTTGTTAAAAATTGATTACAAAGCATAAATCTAACGAACTTATGTTTACCTAACATGGAAAGGTTAAGGTTAAAATAAATTTATTACTGTTGTATAATAGTTGTACTAATTTTATTTTTGATTCATCCACTCAGTTTGGTACCTACTCTCTGTATTTGTAATCACAAAATGGAATGATTTATACTCCATTTTTATGTTAAAGAATAAAAGATGTTGCCAGCCATGGAAACATGCGTTTATATTAATTCAATTGGAATCGTATCATTATTGTGGAAGAGAGTATTCCAAAGTAGCTATCATTGCTTTCGTTGAATGGCACAATTTGAGAAAAAGTGAAAAATGAAGGTTTGTCTTATTATTATCAAGCCCATCATATGCTCACAGTTTTTATGTGTGTTCTTTGCACGTACAAATGAGCTCGATTCGCTATTGCTCACCATTGAATGTTAACAGAACAAACTGACATTCGATAACGCGAAGGTTTGTGTAAATTTTTTACTATGGCTTCTTACCACATCAATACCAGGAATTGATAAAATCTGTACCATCCCGTCTTTCCGCATCAATGACAGTGTTTGCTGAAATCTGTACCATGGCGTCTTACCATGCCTATGCCATGGTTTGGTTAAATCCGTACCAGGGCATCTTGCCACATCAATGCCAGGATTTGATTAAATCTGTACCATCCAGTCTTACCACATCAATGTTAAGGTCTGATTAAATCCGTACCATCCCGTCTTATTACATCACTGCCACGGTTTATTTTAAATCTGTACCATCCTGTCTTACAACATCAATGCCAGGTTTGATTAAATCTGTACCATGGCTTCTTACCACGTCAATACCAAGGTTTGATTGATCTGTACCATCCTGTCTTACCATATCAATGCCAAAGAAAACCGATGTTTCCTTTTAGTCGTCTATGTGGTGAAATGTGCAATCTGTATACTGCCATCTCACCTCTGTCTGCATGGGTTCGAGTCTCAGGCTCGGCTAGCGTGGGTATGTGAGAAAGCCTGCCAGTAGCTTCTCGTGGTGATTCTACCCTGGGTTTTTCAGGGTTCTTTCTCCACCAGTTTTACTAGCCGCCATGTGGAGCCTATCTTATGCAGATAAAAATGGCGTCAAACCCAACAACAACAAATCACACACACACGCATATATATATATATATATATATATATATATATATATATATATATATATATATATATATATATATATATATATATATATATATATATATATATATATATATATTATTCTTTTGTTCATTAGCATAAATAAATATTATATACGTTTCTTAAATATATTTCATTATATGCTTCAGAATTAAGATACAATTTTTATACATGTTTCATAATTTAGATACAATTTTTTATACGTTTCAGAATTAAGATACAATTTTTTATACGTTTCAGAATTAAGATACAATTTTTTATACGTTTCAGAATTAAGATACAATTTTTTATACGTTTCAGAATTAAGATACAATTTTTTATACGTTTCAGAATTAAGATACAATTTTTTATACGTTTCAGAATTAAGATACAATTTTTTATACATGTTTTGGTTATTTCTAATGCATTAGATTATGAATCATCACAGTGTAAATCTGATTACAGTTTTAGAAATAACTAGTTACCTAATATGTAAAATCAATGTTTTCTGTGCTTCAGAATACACCATGAATCTATTATTGATTTCCTGCACGTTATATTTACTACACCTGGTAAAGATACAGAATGTATGATTTAATTATAATTGACACATATTAAGGTGTGTTACTTATCGGCTAGTTCAAAGTAACAGAAAGAAAAGAGTGAATACATCAAGCATTGTAAGTTTTGATAAAAAGAATTCCATAGAAAACAAGGTGAAAAGGTAAAAGTATGAAACAAGACTTATCGATTTACGAAGAAAGTCCAAACATTTGTCCTTGAATTGTGAAATACATATAAGTCCTATCAATAAGTAGTTCTAAATGATGTCAGTCTGAATCTTCCGCTCCAAGATGGTGAATGATGACGTCAGACGAAATTTTGCACAAATGTCCAGAATTTTTACTTTGAATCACAATTTGTACTGTTCTGTTCCAATTTAGAATTAAATTCACCAAAAGTCTTTGTCCAAGCCAATTGTATGGTTCTGCAGTGAAAATAATTATTATTTAACTAGTAAACGAAATACAGCTTTCACCTATAAGAATGTACATTTCTTTCTATAGACATACAAATGAATAGCTCTTTGTAGCACTAAGAAGAATACCTTTCTTCAAGGTTTATAAATGACTCTACCAGGTGTTAAAATATGACTCTGACTTACAGGTAACAGTATTTAAACTGAATGAAAACGCCATTTCACGTACGCGCACGCAGAACTGCGTGATGATTTTAAAATCACATACTCTTTACAAAGCAAAAACAAGTATAATTAGAAATGAGCGTAGTCATAATCAATCATCTATCTATCTATCAGACCTATCTTAAAAGATTGCTTACGAAATCTTAAGAGTCATATTAACATTCTAAATAAACATGACGTTTCACTCAAAATATCAGAGCCTGTGAATATAATCATTATCACAATAAAATACAATATTTAATAATACAAAAATGAAATATAAAAAATTTAAATTTTAACACACAAGCAATTAAACTGCATGGTCGTAACAGGTGTTATATTACCTTATATCGCATCTAGTCTTTTTAACAATGAATATTCTCTATTGCTGTAACAACACTTCAATCTAAGGTATGAAATACACAAGTACGGATGTCAAACAAAGTCACAAGTAATCTGAATTATACAAATATTTCGTTGGTTTGATAAAAATAATCGTTTGTAAATGCATTTGTGTATAAAACTCAGGAACTGCTGAAATGAATAGTAGGATGGACATTTCCCAAAACAGGTCAGTGTCAGAATTCATTTTGCTTTGTTTACTGAACACATCAACACAAACCTTACGTGAAACACATGCACATAAAACCTTTTTTCTTTTTTAAATTCTCAGCCCAAATATATAATAAAATTTAAAAAATAACCAGTGATATGAACATGATTTAGTCATAACTGTTGTACAGGTTAAATTTGTGATGTGTTATATAAAATATTTATTACACTGTAAAACTCTTAAAATGAGTCAGTTGCAAAATGAACTTTATGGTTATTATAATTTCTTTAAGAGAGCAGATGGTACCTTAGTGAAGGTATTAATATGATCTGCAACACCATAGGGACTATGCAGTTGTTGCAGTTTCCATCAGTAATCAATACAATATTAAAATTCACCAGTTGTCATAATTTCTTTTGGTCATTTTTATTCTCTCCAACTATGTTGCAAAAATAGGTCCTGCCTAACATTCCTCTGCCGATTGATTTTCAATTTGAAAAATGTATTTAAACTACAGCATAATTCATTTAGATCAAACAAAGTATAATTCACTCATTGTATAAAGTCATGAGCTGCATCTAAGGAAGTTAATTATTTATTTGTAAAAATCAAAATTAATTCAATAAGAAAATCCAAATTTAACCAATATAAAAATTTTTAAAGTTTTTAGTCACTGTTGTAATAGTCATTAATACAACATACACAATATACTATATACATTTAGAAAACAATTTTGGAAGATTTAGTTTGACCACCTATCTTAAAATTTAATTGAAACTGACGAAAGTGAGTAAATATAATAATTATCGAGTCTTTTAAGTAGCTAACTTTGCAGATGACACATCTTAGGTCTTCAATCTAACATATAAATACACTATTGTCAAATTAGCTTATTAAAAATTTATTAATGCCTTATTATTCACGTTTTTTCCCTGCAAAAACAAAAATGAATATTAAAAGTCAGTTAACATCTTCCATTGCAAAGTGACTATCAGAACTGATACAAAACCACATACTTACTTCTCTTTAATTTCTTTAATTTCCTAAGTGTGAGACAATTCTATCATGTACGTCAAATTAGAAAAAGTCAGATATTCGATACTATATATATGACACAGCGACTCAGTTGGCGACCAGAAGAAGACCCAATCTGCGACCGTGCGACTAGTGGTCTACCAGAGAAACATCAGTCGGCGACACAGTCGACGACTCTGTGGCCAGTCGGCGACCCTGCAACACAATCAGCGATCCTGCGCAAGTATAAGACCCAGTCGGTGACCTCGACCGAGACAGCGACACAGTCGGGGACTAGAAAAAGGTCAGTCAGCGACTCTGAGACAAGTCGGCGACCCTGCGACACAGTCGGCGACTGCAAAAAGTCTGTGACCGAGAATGAGACAAGTCGGCGACCAGAGGACGACCAGTCGGCGACTCTGCAACAAGTCTGCGACCCAGTTGGTGACTGCGACTGAGACAGCGACACAGTCGGCGACTACAACCAAGTCTACGACCCCGTCGGCGACAAGAAGACCGAGTTTGCAACCAAGCGACCAGTCGGCGACCACAGAAAGACCTGTCGACGACCTTGCAACAAGTCGGTGACCCTGAGACAAGTCAGCGACACAGACGGAAACTGCGACAAAGTCCGTGACCAAGACTGCGACAAGTCTCCAACCAGTCGGCGACCATGCGACAAGTGGCGACCAGTCGGCGTCCGAGACTGTGACAGTTAGCAACCTTGGGACAAGTCGTCGACTGCGACCAGTCGTCCACCCTTCGACTAGTCTGTGGCTAAGTCGGCGACACCCATGAAGCCAGGAATAAGACAGTATCCCGCTAAGGTAGAAATTTGTCACACTCTAGCGTGCCAGTCATCAGACAGATTCAGTGGTGTATCACTCCTAAAACAAGACCTATCATAAAGAACCCGAGATAGCGAGACTCAGGGCAGTGTAGCCGTATGAGTGCTCCTCTACAAATTGGTGGTAGCGGTGGGATAGGCCGAGGAGTTGATGACTTTTGGAGGATCACAAGTAAGCACAAGTAGGTGACTGGACGCTTACCCCTGAGATGAAGGTAAAGACAGCAATTGCTTTCGAAGTCGAGTTTCGACGCTTGACGAATGAATGCAAAATTTTCACTCACTTCGAGACGTGCTCAAACCCTAAATTCGTGGACAGAGGAAGAAGAAGAAACTGTATTTTGGTGTTGCACTGAGAGGTCAAACACAGCAGTTGCTCATACTGCCTGAGAAGAAGACGTACGCTGAATTAGTGAATGCATTGAGATAGAGATTCTCATCCCCGAACGTGACCAAGTTATACAGAGTTCAACTAAGGAGTAGATCTCGCAAAAACGGACAATCTTTACCAGAGCTTACGCAGGCTATACGGCGGCTTACGACTTTAGCTTACCCTGAACGAGTTTTCGTATGGTTGATACGCTCGCTAAAGAACAATTTATTGATGTTCTGGACGATTCCGACATGCACTTAAAGGTACAACAGGCGAGACCCACTACGATTAACGATGCGGTACAGATAGCTGTCGAGTTAAAGGCGTTCTCTAGAGCTGAGCTACAACGACAGTGATAAAGAAGGCATTTCCGTGATGTGTCGTCGCCGGTGATGAACAAGGGCCAGCAATTAGAGAACTGAGAGTAAATGATGGAGCTGACGAGATAGGTAGACTTAGGACAGCGTCTGTTCGTTGTTTTCGAAATAAGGAGTCTCAGCCTCGAGTACCCACCCATTTGTGAATACTGGCTCAGGCATCAAAATAATTACTCTCATCAATATACCATTATTCACTTGTGGGGATCCAGAATAGAATGATCTTATGTGTTTATTGGGACTTTATATTATGTTTGAGCTCTTTAGACCGATTAATTTGCCAAATATAGAATAGAAGAATACATGTTTATAATGTTTCATAAGATTTTTGTTTGTAATGCAGTAGCCTCAGCAAGTTGCATATCTAAAGAAGTTTTACAAAATTCTCAGCTCCGTTCTAATTTTACTAAATTATTCTTCTTCTTTACATTGTATCTAAATTTGTGAAACATTGTTGATAAACACGTGTTGTCCCAATTAAAAAATTGACAATAATATAATTGCGTATAGAAATATCTCAGCCTTTATTACACGATATATCTATATATATCTCAGATGTCTTTCTTTTGATTTTAGTTAAGTGTCTTATCATGTGAATGAGTTATATAAACGCATTTTTATCTTACGATTTATTTTACAAAGGCCAAATTTTTTATGATAGTAAATATCATTTATGATAGTAAATATGTATCATTTATGATAGTAAATATGATTTCTGATATTAAATATGATTTTTAAAAATAGTAAATATGATTTATCAGAAGAGTCAGAATCGGTGTCATCATCAGTAAGTTAACTTGAAAGAGGATCAAAATGTCACTAGCACCTTGTTAATCAGTTCCTCTGCTTCCTTCTTCTTCCTCAATTGCTCTTGTATGGGTTTTTCAAGTCAAGATCATAGGGAAAAGTTTTCTTGTCTGTCCAAGAATGAGCCTATGGAAAATCACTAGATTTGACGTTAAGTTTGGGCGTCGAAACACTCACGTTTTATTTTAATCCAGACTGCAGTGGAATGTGATATAATTAAATAATAATTTGTCCTTTTCCGTACCCCTTATTAGAGGATGTTAGAAGTTCTCTTTATTAAACCAGTTTTCCTTTTTTTCTTTTATCAAGATTGTGCTTCCTTTCATGTTTTGTCGTTAGCCACTTCATAAATAATATTTTACTAACAGAGCAAAAATGGTGTGCTTTGCATATGCGGAGTAAACAGAATGGTAGGCACAACAATATTTGGCTGTCTTTCCTAAAGGATACGTGGCAAAATTATATTACAGTAGGGGAAAGGTGTCCTACGCTTCTGACAAAGTAAAATTTTAAAAAGCATTCTACACGACAAGAATATAAGTTTTTCATTATCACGTCCCTTTTCTGCTTCCTGTGCACACATAGTTTGGAGGCCAAAGGGGTTGACAGAAATATGGAAAAGAGTAGTTTTAAAGCCAAATGCATGCCCAAAAAATGAACTAATACAACTGTAGTAACTTGCTTAAGATGGAATGATCTTATTTGAACAATAGCTTTATTTCCTAAATCCGAGTTGAGGTTTTAGTCTTGTGTCTACGTAAATACACCATGCAATAAAGGTTCGCTTCAAAACAGACTTGTGCACATTTCCATTATGAATGTTAGCAACTAAATGACAGCGGACACTTGAGGAAGATCTGTTCTATTCATTTTACAGTAAATGCTATTTTAATTTGTTTTTCTGTTTGATTCAAAACAGACTGTTTAAATATTGTGTAATATGCTGATAATAGCATTTAAATTTCAAGTTTTGAGGACCTAAAACGAAACTTGCACAAGTAATATTATCACACATCACCTCAATGTGTAGTCTGAAAAATATCAGATATATCGATCTATCGAGTGTATATTTTGATCATTGTATGTTGATTTATGTGATAAAAAACGAGGTTTTTTTTTACTGCTGTCGCCAATGAGGTGAAATAGTAGTATTTCACATTCATGTATTCTCTTAGGGATAAAGCAGTTATCATGTGTAATTTCAATTCAATAGTACTGCAATAACCTGCATTTATGGAGTAAATAGCCTGCATTCATAAAGTGAATTATACATACATGTATACGGTAAACGCTATCTTGCAACCCGCCCAATTCGGTCTCGATATTTGTAAACAGAGCAATATAGCGAATTTCTCAAATGAGTTAATGCTAATATTTTCTGTGATTCTATATTTAGTTTACTTCGAATAAGCGTTAAATTGTTGGGTAGGAAATTCGGGCACTTTTCACATCTGGACATTTTCAGTGCATAGTTACGACCGCCGAGGTGAAAAGAGCCGCCATTATACTAGATGTGGGAGAATTTATTTAAACATAAAAAAAATTAAGATACGCAAAAGATTTGCAGAAGTTTAAACATAATTGTTACATATCTAATAATAACAAAAACAATAATAATAATAATAATAATAATAATAATAATAATAATAATAATAATAATAATAATAATAATAATAATAATAATAATAATAATAATAATAATAATAATAATAATAATAATAATAATAATAATAATAATAATAATAATAATAATAATAATAATAATAATAATAATAATAATAATAATAATAATAATAATAGTAATCTGATTAAAACTTTGTAACAAACTACTATTAAAGTATTGTTGTCATTGCTATTGCATTGGCTGTATATTCTCTTTTAAGTATTCATGGTACCAGGAGTCAAGCTAGACTTGAATTTTAGGGAAATGTGACTTCTCCTTTTGGACAGAACACACGCACACCCAAACCCACAACCACAAACAAACACACACACACACACACACACACACACACACACATATATCCTGGGACGAAACGACCATGGGGCGAAACGTCCAGGTACCAGGAGGGGCGAAACGTCCAGGTACCAGGAGGGGCGAAACGTCCAGGTACCAGGAGGGGCGAAACGTCCAGGTACCAGGAGGGGCGAAACGTCCATTGAAGTGGGGCGAAAAGTTCTGGGCCGAAACGTGCATTGGGCGAAATGTCCAGGTACCGTGCCTGTGAATGTGAAGAGTTTGGTTGTCGGTATAATTGATATCAACACCAGTTATTTGATTGCTTGAAGTATACATTTCGCCTTGAGCTATATATAGATAACACTGAAACTAACCTGGCCATGGCGAGGGAACATTTCAAAAGGGAACGTCAATCATTGTCCCTCAAAAAAAAACAAAAAACAAAAAAAAAAACCATTATTCATAAAAACAATTTTAATTATTGTTTAACCTGTGCAAACTTATTGATAATGGTCATATATACATCAAAGATAAGTAACTGTGTAAAAACGTTTTGGAAGTGCGAATATTCTAGAAGCAAAATGTGTCATGGCCGAGTTCATACGATTGGAGATAGTATTGCGAAAAGGATTGGAGAGCACAATCATTCTGGCAATGCATGTAGAGCGGAAGTTTTGGATGTCCTGCATAACATTATTGACAAAGCGGTCACCACACAGGATGGAACGCAGAACATTGTTGCAGATGCCTTAAATCTTGCATCTCAACCAGCACTTGGTCAGCTAACAAGCGTCAATAATATGAAAATTGTGATTCGACGTGCACGCAAACGTAAAGTAGCAATGCCAGCAAATCCCTTGTCGTTGCAAGACTTTGTTTAATCCATATGAGTTTAAGAAAACTCTCAAATCTGAATACTTTTTATTATACGACAGCGGTCAAGGTGACAAAAGAACTCTAATTTTCTTTACCCATCGAAACTTGCAACTTTTAGCAAGATCATAGCACTGGTATGCTGACGGAACGTCTTAAAAACTGTTCCACAATTATTCGCTAAGTTATAGAAAATTCATGGACTTATTAACTTATTTTTAACTTATTAACTTACTTTTTTGCCCACTAGCAGTATAGTGTATTAGGAACTACCTTGTGAACAAATCATGTCAACTAGTGTAGCAGACGCTTATGTTTTGGTTGATTAAATTTGTTTCGGAATGAACTAAAGCAGCTGTTTCTTACACTGACAAATACCAGCTTCTTTGCAATATTTCGCGTTAACTTTTTTGAAATAATATTTTCGTTTTTAGGCTGGCGATAGACGCCAAACAGGTCATAACATCGCTGTGTCTCTATAAAGAGCATATAAGTTTCAAGACTTAAACGTGGATTCTTTAGCTGGTAACAAGAATAGCAAAAATTGTTTTGTTTTACATCCTAATTTTCCTCAAAAATGTACTGTCTTAGTTCTGCAAATTCGAAATACATGACCTATTCCATGGTTTTAAAGCTTCATAACGCATCTCGAAATTGTACTGTAATTTCGACTACATTTCAAATATAATAACATCCTCCTTACTGTACTCAAAATGAAATTAACATTATATTCCACAGAGTCTTTTTCATCGTTAAAATCGAAATAGTTTGTATTTTTATATACAGTACGAGTAAAAAAATTAAATGAGAGAACAAACACACATGCAGATAAGTCAAGATGCCTCCATGACTGCTCAAATCAGATGTACCAGCCGCAGAATTTACAGAGATAATCCAATCCATCATCAGGAAATTTAGTAGAATCGACACAAATACCAAAATCCACTCATTTCATACCAATATAAATGTTGTTGCAATAAGCATTCATTCACAATATGACTCTAAATTTCAATTGTGAGACCAAAACAATGTCTTTCAAAATTGATGTCGAGCGGGCGACTAAGTTCAAATTTCGCTGTGCAGAGTTATGTGCGCATTAATGTAATGTATTGTAAATCTGCGCTTGTGTATTTAGTTTGGAAAATATCATAAATTCAATTACTTTATCTCTTACAGTGTATGCTTGGGTAGAATAAGAAAATGAGCAATGGTGAAATTACTTCAGAGTTGTTGAAACATATGACCATAACATTCAGATATTAACAAGGAAATTCACTCAGATATGTATCAATAGATTCCACAAAATTCGCCCAATGTATAACGTGCTGTATTTTGGACCTTAAGGACAACTACTCAACTTTCGCACTTGGCCATTCTTGTGCATGGTCTTTCTGAATAGCAGAGATGTAGACAGAAAAAATACTTACCGAAAGGTGGACGAGTGATCTCTAAAATCACTGGTACTTTCATACATAACGCAAGACTTAGTTTTTTTTAAAGCATTTATTGGAATATTAAAACTACTTTCGTTTAGAATCGTGAATTACATGTTATTTACAAAAGAAGACATTTAAAATTTCTGCGACTATCTCTTAAAATTTGCATATATATATTAAAGATATCTCGTATGTACAAGCAAATAATAATTACAATCTCTTAGAAGATATACATTTCAAAACAATTTCATGATAATTCCTTAATGAAACTACATATTAAAAACCTATACCATTCTTAATATTTTAATGAAAGATCAAACGGGTTATTCTTACAAACATTTTTTTGCCATGCTATTGACAGGTTTTGATATGGCACTTATATCAGCTTTGTACCTAATAGACGGAGTGATCTCCACATTAGGCGCTACACAATTTAGCAAAGAGCAGTGAACATTACACAATAACAGAACCCTATAAATTTAATACATTTAATAGAAATGCACTGCACACACTCGTCTTTGATCTCTAAAGAATTAAAATGATTTGATTTAAATAAAGAGGTGAGACTTTGATTAAAATGAACTTCCAACGTCAATTGATAGGAAAGAGAGCACGTCTAACGTTCTTAGCTTTCTTCAACTTTTCTGCAGCACATTTTCTTCTGCAAGAAAAAAATATAAATGTGTGATTAATGATACAGTAGCAAGGAAGCAACGTCATGTTAAAGCCAGTAGGAATATTTTATGCTGCTGATTCTTGCTATTTATATGTTGAAAATTGCTTCTGTAAAGTTTAGAATGGCAGAAGATCTGACCTAAGGCGATTTTGTAACGAGTTACCCTTCTTAAAATACATTTGAATGTATATACCTTCTAAATCTCATGTTGTTTGGAAGATGGGTGCATGAATATGTGCATTGAGCGATAGTGCTTATGAGTTAGGCTATAGTTGCCGTTACTCACAGGCCTACTTGGAACGAATTACAACTCCCACCTCTTAAAACTGTAACTAAAGTCTTTATTTAACACGCAACATATTGTTAATTCTTCAGCCGTTTAGGCATCGGTTACTCGTAAATTTTACTTGTAGTGTACACATTCCAGAAAAAAAACTGCAAAGGTGTGCATGAAAAAAAGAGGCTTAAATGTACTCAAGACAGCTTGCTCTCATTTGTGTTCTTCAAAAGTTGCAAATGTCTCGCAAAAAATGTATTTGAGTCCTCTTGTAGATGTGAATGACCATTCCCTCCAATTGTCAACATTTCTACAATTTTCTACCATTTTCATCCAGTAGAAACTTATACCCAGGCACTAAAAAATATTTGTACAATCTCTTCTGCTGCATTTGTTATTATTTTTGTCATCTTATAGAGCATCAGCCTTACATTTAGTAATGATACATATCATTGTTTTCATGAGGCCAGCATTACCTTGTACAAAAGGCTATTATGAATGTGTAGCTTGTAATGTCATGCCAGCTTTTAGAACAAAACCAATTGCTGAAAATCATCAAGAAGCATATTACTAAACTGTTAATTGAAGTAATGAGGTCAATCATGATTTCAATGCAACTACAGACTTTATTTTTGCAAGAGTAACCTGAAAATAGGTAGAGGAGAAAAATGAAAAGAAAATTTACTTACTGTTTCCAGTACGTAAGAACTGCATATGCGCTGTTTTCCATTTCACTAATTTTCTTGTGTTCATCATTTTCACTCTCATGTGAGACCAGGCTTTTACAGGAATCTGGAATAATGGACAATATTTCTTGATATTAAATGGACACCCAACAATAACAGTGAGAATTACAAAGCATATGCATACATTTATTATTTACCAGTCACGTGATCTAGGCATAGAAGTCTTTTCTGCTATGATTTAAAATCCTACGTTTTATCCTCTTGTGTGGGTCAATTTTGGATAAAGACTGTCAAATCCACAGTAAGTATGTACATAGTTATAGGGTGAAAACCTTCACGGTTGTAAAGCTATGCCCATGGACAAAATCCCTTGGATAAGAATAAACCATTGGGTCCGTTTTTGAGGGATATTTAAATTGTCCTTGGATGCCCTCTAATTACACACATGGGAACATAAATGGGATCTTAAAAGAATTTCAAGTTACAGTCCATGGAATATGTCCCTGAGAACAGATGGATCCAGGAGTCAAAGCCATTTGTATATTTCATTGTTTCATGCCTGGAAAGGTTTTATGTGGATATAAAATGAGGATCTCAATAGTATCCAAGTTATGACCCAGAGGTAGGTCCTAAGAGGGCAAGGCAGGTCTGGACCATGCGGTAATGGTCAGTAGAAGTTATAACATTTTCTTTTGACATCCGGCAAGTTTGTTTGTGATTTAGTTTCGGGAGTGTTATTCTTTCTAATTTATAACCCAGACACAAGTTTGGGGGATTTCGCAAAAGTCCGAATTCCCATGTTTTCATTAAAGGAGCCCAATCTGAGGTATTAACGATCTAATCATTGATTACATATATTGATACTAAGACACGTGTAATCGTTATTTGAAATGCATTTACCCCCCTCCCATTTTTTGATTGAAGAGTGACATCAAAAGGCTGAAAGAATGTAATTTATAGATCTGTTGAGATAACAAGTAAAGGGTAAGACAAGCTGGAATATCTCATTAATATCTACAGAAGTCATATAAGTACAATCACGTATGAATAGAAGTCACGTATTCTAGAAATTAGGTCAATTGTATAAGCTTATCCATCGTCCAAACTTACGAGAGTTTCATTAAATAAGCTTATAATTCAAGTTTGATCAAGGATGTTGAGGACTTTCTTAATATGCATTAAGATTCACGAATCTTGCTCATTATCAAAGTTGTACAAGATATTAATGATGTAAAGCCATATCCCGTGACTTTCAAATCAGTAACAAGCGTAGTCTATGCAATGGTAAAATATCTCATTAAATAAATATACTTAGATCTTGTCTGTAATCAAACTAATCTGAGATCTCGAGGCGGTAATACCAAAAACTCAGATGAGAAAAAGACCTCCAACAAAGAGTCAACAATTGTCAGATGACCGACTATGGATGAAAACAAGGCCAGATCATGGCCTGACGACACGCCTCCAAGTTAAAATTCCCAATATGTTACAGTCTACATTGTTAACTTAACTAAAGCTTTCTGACTTTTTCAACCTCGGTCTCTCAACCTGATTGCCCGATTACCATGACATCAATATTACACCAGAGTTTCGAATTATTCTTGTTTGAATAGTTGTGAAATTTTCATAATTGTTGAGCTGGAAAATTGTAACAAGCACGGTAATGAAGAGAAAATTTTAAGAATGAGCAAAACATCAATGCTGACATATGACTGGTGGTATACAAGGAAGACATAAACACGTTAGCTAACACGTCTATGGATGATGCATATGGATCTCTGCTACTATGTTTAGACACAGATGACACCTGTCAATGATGGAGATTAATATGCAAAAGGTAATTTATTCAAAGTATATGTGAATAATACCTGAGAAATCCTCTGAGGCAAGACAAGGGCTGGGCTTTGATATGTTCGCATTCGCAGATTTCATCATTGGCTCTGCTCTGGCATCCACGATCTATAAAAATGTATAAAAACAAACCAGATGAAAATTTGTATTGGTAGACTACTATAGGATTATTCACAAAGGACGTCCACAACGATAAGAGGAGGTGGGGTTTGTTTAAATGCGGACGTCTTCGGACAAGGGGGAGGGGTGAAAAGGACCTTGTGGACGTCCAAAAGCTAGTAATTTATGCTATGATATGCTGTATTGAACAGTTGCGTTAGACCTACTACGTGTATTTCAATGTTTTGCGGACGTCCTAATTGGGTGATCCCTAAGAATCAATTATTTGTTAATTTCAATTTGTACGATTTGGGCCACAGAATATATATCAATGGGTTAGCATTAATGCATAAGTTTGTCTCCAAAGTGCCTGAGGTTCATTACATGGCCCACATATCAGCTCTGCTAGATGGGGACATCCGAAGCGGGAGGGGTATGGGGGTAAATCACATGCGGACAAAAGCAGACGAGGGTAGGAGTTGGGTTAGGAAAAAAGTAATAGCAGCAGACGTTTTTTTTATGGAAATCCCTATATGAAAAAACGTGAGGAATTTGTTAACAGTTGAAAAAAGTGATGTGATCCTAAGATCAAAGCAAAGAGTTCCACTAATCACTGTTTCATAAGGACACCATTTCTGTAAAATTTATTGTGTTAAATCCATGAACAACATGAAGCGTTTCAGTAGGTTATTGTTCCTGCTACAATATGTGGAACAAGATTTTAAAATATGTGTATTTTTACCAAGGACAGTGATTCTTAAATATATCGCACAAGAAATGGGAAGTACCCTAACTTTGATTATTTTGTGCAAATAAAATACATATAATATATATATATATATATATATATATATATATATATATATATATATATATATATATATATATATATATATATATATATATCTATATATCGTGTTACTCATAGTTTTATCAAATTTGAAGCTTTCTTGTACCTAAAAAGAGAAGTACATAAAAGTTACGAAAATATTCAACTCTAAATGGTGGGAAATTCTTTTTCTTTAAAAGTGAAACCCCATGCAAAGTACTAAACTGTTGAGCGCCATCATAGACAAATAGGAAGGTTTATGCAATTCCAATTCTATTTTCCGTATCAAAATGTATAATTTTCTCAACATAACGGTACATTGGCATTAATGTTACGGATAAAAATAAGGCTATTTTGCCCTTGTTAATACAATATGCCTTGTGACAGTTATTATGTGTGAAATGACCTCAGAAACTGTTGCATTAAGTGAAAGAATACAGCAAAAACAAATCTTTTAAACATTTGCAAAAACAAGGTAAAATGATGTCGAATAAGATAAATTTTCTTCTATTTTGTAATATTGGAGAAATCAGCAGATTGTTTACCTTTTGGTCTTTGACCTCTGTTAACTTGATTCCTTCCATTCTTGTCGAAACTGTAAAATATATTAATGACATCTCAGAAATAATTACGACATATTTCATGTTCATGTCTTATAGAATAACATTGTTTTATGTGTTGAGTGAATGCAAGATATACAAGGTGGTTCTTAAATAGCCGCGATAACCATTGAGGAAAGCCTGTGAAATATTTTTCCTTTAAACTCCTTTAGTCAAGTTCCGTTACTTAGCACCAAACTGGAGCACATTGCACGTTATTGTATATTCAAATTTCGTTACTTTACATCAAACTTTAGTACAATATACCTTATTGTGTATTCAAGTTCCGTTACTTTACACCAAACTGGATAACAGTATACATTGTTGTGTATTCAGGTTCCGTTGTTTTGCACCAAACTGAGTACATTACACCTTATTGTGTAGTCAAGTTCCGTTACTTTGCACCAAACTGGAGCACATTGCACTTTATTGAGTATTCATGTTCCGTTACTTTACACAAAATAGATGAAGAATAACAACCTTACTAAAAAGATGTACATTTTATATCTGCTAAATTTAATTTCAGTTGTTTCGGGTTCGATACTTGCCCATATCAACCTTGGTTCGCTGCCTCATTGTGACTTTGAGAAAGGTACTTATTGCCAGCATTTGTCATGATATAGGCAATGTATTACAATTATTAAAAAACTTTAAAAAGTATTACTGAAGAAAACAATTACACATATACATGTGGTATAAATAACTAGAAATTCCAGGTAATTCAAAACTCCCAAATTACAAAGTTCTAACAATCAGATAGTTGCCTACTGACTTGGTGTTGATGATACTACTACTGATAATAATAATAATAATAATAATAATAATAATAATAATAATAATAATAATAATAATAATAATAATAATAATAATAATGATAAACAATTTATATAGATAATTAGATAGAGAATACAAAAATGAATGCAAGATGGAATTGATCAGTGTAGTTGTGATACGTGTATTAAGCTGCAAATCGTGTTTTTAATTGATGAAAGTTTGAACTGCCATCGATATATTGTTAAATAACCGAATAAAAGTGTCTTGCAAGTCGGTATGGTAATGCGAAGATAACATGCCACCTTCAAACTGTTTGCTTTTGACTATCTTCAAAATAAACCCTCAAGTATAATGTAATTGTGGCAGAGAATATGATTTTATGTATTTCTACTAGTCATCTTATAGATATCCTTATGATCCCCCCAGCTGTTTACTTACCAACAATAGTTTAAATCCACTATAGAGATGCGTACACACCACTGTAATAAACTGATATGCAGAGGTTTGCTACCGTCCTTCATTTATACAGAAACCTACAAAGGCTAATGAAACGACGGTGTACATTGGCGGATATTTGGACCGACCAGTCAAATGCATCCTATGATAAGTAGATCTTAACCCTATTGGAATATATAGGTAGTGTTTGTCCGCTCCAGAGCTAATTGTTTTCAGACCAATTAACTCTAGGTCAGCGTCACACTTAGAACGGATGGAATACAAAGAATAATTATTAGTATAAGGAAATGAAATTTGCTTACATAAACTTCCTTTCAACCTACAGGAAATGGTAGAATATACACATTAATAAGTTTTGTTTTTTCATTACAGGTAATTGCACACAAGGAAGAGGTACGAGACAAGGACGACGTAGGGCTATATCACATGGCGTTACGCGAAGTGAGCAGGCCTGCGGAAGAGCCTCAGAATATATATTTCGGATTCTTTATTAAGATTTTGGAAAAATGCGGGGAGGTGGGGTCCAAATTTAAAGAAAAAAATCTTTGAGACCCTATCTTCCTAGCAACAAAATTTAAATTAGTAAAGGTAGACGGAACCTCATGAACATACATATAAAAAGAAACATTAGGTTTTTTTTATACTCAATTAGTGCACCGTCTGACCTCAAAATTAAAAAAAAATTAAATTTAAATGAGGAAATATAATTTTAAATAGAATGAAAATAGAATAAATTATATGCATCTATGAAATGAATAAATGAATGAGTGTAAGAAGGGGAGAATGATAAAGAAAGAATGAGATGCATATAATGGAATAGACAACTGGGTGGATATGAAATAGAAGGCTGTCCTAACAAGAACACAAAATATAGTATCATGCAATAGCACCAAACATATAGCATACACAGGACATAGGAAACCTCTAGCCAAGGTTACCTAATAAAATAAAGGGAATAATCACGTTAAGGAAATAAAGCCTTATCGGAGGAATGAACCTTTAGAAAACATTAGGGACAAATAAATACCCCGACAAAATATTTAATAAAAAAATTAAATTTTTTGGTTAAATTGATTAAATTAAACATATCTACACATCGGAGGGAAAACAAAAACACATAAACTATTTAGATAATTTTTTCGGTTAAGTGAGGCGGGGGAGGCATCTGTCTGGTGCCTCCCCCCCAAAAAAGAATACAAAGAATAATATTGTACTAACAAATAACGACAAATAACGACAAAGGCACTATACCAGATACAGTGAAGTGTGGTGATTTCTACCCACAGCGCTAAGACGCAAGGGAAAAATGTATCCGGAAATGAATCTTATATATTAATGATGCTTTGTATTTTGTGTATTTTTAACATATTTTTCTATATTTTATAGATAATTCTACACGTGGAAGAAATAAGGGACAAGGACGTCGTAGGGCTATATCACATGGCGTTACGCGAAGTTGGCAGGCCTGCGAGAGAGCCTCAGAAAACCCATGTGTAGTCTTGTAGGTACAAGCAAATTTGGACCCTTTAGACCTCCTTTTGATAAAGAAAATACTGCAATGAACATGGGGTGCTACTTAAAATAAAGAATAGAGCACCCTATCTTTTTAGCAGAATCAAAGAAATCGAAATTGATATAATAGAATACGACACAATATATAGCACACGGATTAAAACACTAGGTTTTCTTTTCTTATTTAAAATTATCTTAGCGTACACCGTCTCAGCCTAAAAAAATATAAATTTCAAAAACCCTTAATAAATATAAGTGCTTCTAATTAAATAGAAAAGAAATACTATATAAATTATATGCATATAATAGTATGAACGATCAATGAAAGAAGAAGATGTGGGGGCGAACAATATAGAGAGTCGAAATGCATATAATTATAGCTAGACAACTGGGGCATAATTTGGTACAGAGGCTGTCCTTACAAATACACCTATAGCAACATACATGATAGCATAAAACACATAGCATTCACAGGACATAGGAGACTCAGGCTAACGTCACAATAATGAAATAAGAGGAATGATTCCGACATTCTATCGGAAGAGTGAACCTTTAGATACACTAGGGAAAAAAAAATACCCCCGCACAAATTTATGCAAAATAAATGTTTTGATCAATTTTTTTAAAATAAAATACAGCAACATATCAGGGGTATAGAAAGATACATAAAACACATTTTTAGTTATTTTTTCGGTTAAGTGGGGGGAGGCATCCGTCTTGTCCCCCCATAAAAAGAGAAAAAAAATTGAGAACACACAAAATAATTAAGAAACTTGAAATAGACATTTTTTTCAATAAAAAAAGAATTGAGAGAGAAGAAGGTTCATTTCCTGAATATCACTATCAAGAAGGGACTCAATTATTGGATAGGACGAATATTCCGAGAGAGGATGTACCAACAACAACAGATGTCATGGTTGCAATGAAAGTCCATTATACAGACTCCATAGAGAAAACATTTTCAATTACCCGTGCTGGATACACAGGATATATTATAAGACCAAGTGGAAAACACCAAAATAACCATCTAGAGATATGAGAATCAAAACCCATATGGTTACAGTGAAAGAACCGAACCCAATCCTGAAGAAAATCTAGAAACAAACTGGAGAATTATATATAAATGAAATTCCGTTGGAGAAACCCGTATAAATAGCAAAGAAAAGATTTGAGGAGAAATTCAAAATTCCAGTTATATCTGCTAGATTGGAAAAGATCCCGGCAACATCCATTTACAATGGGAATATGGTTTTTGAAATAGAGAAAACAAAGCTAAAATAAGTGAAGAAAGCGTTTTACTTGTTTGGCTTTTTGGCAAAATCGTGGTACAAGGGCTGTATATATCACAAGAACTATAATAGATGCGGATTAACCAGGATTACTCCACAAAAATGTGCAGGAAATTGAAAAACTTAAGAAATAAAAACCATAAGGCAAGAAGAACGACAACAGCCTAAACAAGAACAAGTAGAAAAACAACGACAGCCCAAACAACAAATACATGTAGAGCACAAAGCAATCAAGTCCACAACAGCAACAAAAGCTAAAACAACAAAAACTTCCCAAACCAAAGATTGTCAACCAGAATCAACAACAGTCAAAGGAAGTGAAGCAACATTCTAAACAACAACAGCCACATTACTCCAAACTAAAGAAAATTCAGAATTTTCCACCAAAACAAAATCAAGCATAAACAACCTTAACAGAGACAGCAGCACAAACGAAAAATCCCATATTGCAGCCTGAGATCAATAAGAAAATAGAAATGGCATTAATTTTGGCATCCATAGGTTTACAAACAGCAGAAGCAACATTAGATGTGACAACGACAGAAACTGAGAGAGAAAAAGAAAATAAAAGAGAGCTAAGAAAAGACAAAAGGAGAAAAAGACGAAAATAGAGGAACAACGTAGAATATAGAGAGAAAACTTACTTCTAATAGACGAAACAATATACAAAGAATGGCAAATGGAACAAGAGAGAGAGAGAGAGAGAGAGAGAGAGAGAGAGAGAGAGAGAGAGAGAGAGAGAGAGAGAGAGAGAGAGAAGCTGATGATTGCTTCTTTCAAGTTTAATAACAAAGAAAATAATAATAATAATAATAATAATAATAATAATAATAATAATAATAATAATAATAATAATAATAATAATAATAATAATAATAAGCAAACAAAAACAAAATAATAGAAAAATTGTACTATTATAAAAACAAATACAATATAGCACATTCATCGACATGTAGGGCAATAGGGCCTTTCTAACAGGTCTGAAAAGATTAAACAGAGAGACATCCCCCCCAAATGTGTTATACCTTTTAGGTTTATACAACTTGTTTCACGCCACATTTTAAAGGATATATCCGTTTCTTTCAACTGACATTTAAATAACAATATCGCATTGGAAAATCAGGGAATTAAATTAAATTTGATTATCCACGGCATTGTCAAATGATTTAAAATGTTATATTTGATCAACAGCAGAATTTATAATTATATTTCTTTAGTTTATTGTAATGCCCTTAAAGCACAAGAAAACTATTTAAACATTGAAATGAACACTTTAAGAGACTAACTGGTTTTAAAGGATAATCTTTTTCGCTGAAGTTTTATTTTCAGCTTAGGTTTCGTATCAAATGTATTTAAGTCTATTTCTTGCCAATTCAAACATAAAACGCATTCTATTATTTTGTGCTTTCATGCAAATTATACACATTTGAGGTCTGTTTGGGTCATTTTACACAAATTGTCACTTTGTTTCATTTTGTACATATTTCATTCGGTATATGCAGTTGTTTTTCACGCTGCCGTTGAAAGTCCATGCAATTTTTCAGAGTAGTTCTTATATTTTAAAATACCTTCCACAGTGTCACCCATTTTTTGTTTACTCATTTGTTTAAAATTAAGCGAGTCAAAATTAGTTCAAAACATGCATAATATTATCATAATAAGGCATTTGCAAAGATTTTATGAAAGAATCTTGCTTTTCGAGATATTTATTCATGACTATATAATTAAAGCACGCGGTTGAATGTGTCCAGTAACAGGCATAGACATAAAGCAATAAGACTGTCATAAAATCTCCTTCTGGCGGCTGTGGGAAACGTAATTATTGTTGCAGGTAAACCGCCGCTTGCTCCTCTTTCTTGAGTAATTATTTTACAATATCTTTATTAGTGTCAGGGATTAACGTGCTTTTTATAAAGAGCTCAACTTCTCACCTTGATATTAATTACGGGGAGGGGGAAGCGAAGGCACGACCTGAGTGATTTACTCCGCTATACATTTATTAAATCTTTAGTCAACATCAACAAAAGCTCAAATGACAGCCAAAAGTCCCGTAGGCTATTCCTTTCATTAGCGTTAAAAAATGCTCATCACACCTGAGACCATGCAATTAGTGAGTGGAGCTCAGCAGATTGAAACAATAGAGCCCACGACCATGGAGACTGAACGATGCTCACAGCCAGGGAACAACAATGACGGGGATAAAGAAAACGAAACAGAAAAAGGAAACGATAATGTGGAAAATGGAGAATTACCTAAGTACTGGGCGAAGTACCTAAGCCCTATGAATACATAAACGCCAATGAAAACAACATAAGAAGGATTATTGATTATTGATGAAGAAGCGATTTTACTGGAGGAATCAATTAATGAAGCTAACGAACCGCAAGGAGAGATCTCAGGGGTAGCCCCTATGACATCAACACCAATACCCAAAGACAGGGTAAACAAGAGAGAGAAACGAAAATTTACAACACAGTTAACAGAAACGTCATCGGAAACCTCGCCAAAAGCTAAAGCAAAAAAGAGAGAAAGAAAAAGAAGAAGAAGGGAAGTGAGACATGACACCGACGAAACAGGACATAGGGAAAGACAATGAAGGAAACAATGACAACGACAATGACAATGAAGACGGAAGGGACGAAGACAATGAAGATGACAATAAGAATGATAACAAAACGGAAATGGAAACGAAACACGAGACTGACAATGAAACAAAAGAGAGGGACGAGAATACAGATAAGTCGACAACATATACAAACGAATCACAGATAACGGAAACAGTAGAGGAGGATGAGAGGGGTTTAGCCTCTCAAACTCCGGAAATTATTTCATAATAAGGATACCTTTTAAATTTTAATTAGGAATTGTATAATTTTAGTAGTATTACATAATTTGTGTAGCTTTTTTGGATGTATCAGCAACCCGAAGGGATAAATGATGGAAAAAACATAAAAATAACTTTTTTAACATAAATGGAATAAATAATGGGAAAATTAATGTACTTTGTAAAGAAGTAGATTACGATATTATACTAATAGAAGAAACACACAATGGCTTTACAGGGGAACTAATCTCCAACTAGAAAGATTTTAAAATGGAATATGGATAAGAAGTGTTACAAAATTAAGTGACATCAAGGGGTGGGGAGTGGCAATTTAAAAAAAAATAATAGGAATATAAGGTGGGAAAGGAAAATAGAGAGGGGTTATTTTAAAGGGAGACTACTACATATTACTATTGAAATCACACATATTACAAATTTACCTGCAAATAAATATAAAAAATTTGAATTTATGGACCAATTGGAAAAATATATTAGAGCATACTCAATGGATAACCTGATCATAGGAGGGGACTACAACTGGGTGGGGGATCCAATTGAGAGAAAAGGGGAATTAACAACTAATGATAAAATGATAAAAAGGGGTAATGAACAAATTTTTGGAAAAACATAATTTGAAAGATGAAAAATGAAAATAAAAAGAACAGCAACAACGCGCGCGCTCACACGCACATCTATCTATCTCTCTATCTCTCTATCTCTCTCTCTATCTATCTCTCTATCTCTCTATCTCTCTATCTATCTATCTATCTATCTATCTATCTATCTATCTATCTATCTATCTATCTATCTATCTATCTATCTATCTATCTATCTATCTATCTATCTATCTATCTATCTATCTATCTATCTATCTATCTATCTATATGTATGTATGTATGTATGTATGTATGTATGTATGTATGTATGTATGTATGTATGTATGTATGTATGTATGTATGTATGTATGTATGTATGTATGTATGTATGTATGTATGTATGTATGTATGTGTGTGTGTGTGTGTGTGTGTGTGTGCGTTGTTGCTGTTCTTTTCATTTTCATTTAAATTACGCCATCTTTTCCCCAGTATGCATTTTTGCATTTAACAGTGGTTTTAAGCAAAACTTTATTTCGTAGCATAAATCTTTTCAGGTTCTATCTATGTTATAAACACATTTGGTGCATGTTTAAAAATTATCATATTCTGTTGATTTTGGCAATATGACTTAAAAAGAGAACATCATAAACTCTAAGTTATACATTGTAATGAATTTTATCTGAGTAACTATATTAAAGTATGGTAATGGCAAGTTAATACAAATGCTTGATCAACTTCCCTTAACAAAGATCTTTCTTCTTGCTGAAAGTTCATAAGAAAATCGCATTTGAAAAGATTTCTAAACTTGTTTGCAACAGCTCCTGCACCATGTACATGAAAGAAAATGCACACGTCTTTCAGATCAAACTGTTAGTCCTAATTTATTTGTTGCCATAACTGTTCATAGCCAACACACTGACGAATTAAAGCCAGTATATGAATGAACTAATCTTTTTTCCCAAACGAATCTACACTGCCAACATATCATACACGTGCATCTACTTTTAGGAAGAGGGGTTTTGTTAATGTAATCACTCACTTTATAGTTTCATTACAACAGTCTATTGATAGGATTGTAAGTGTAAAGTGTAAGATTTTATTATATGCCTTGGTGTAACATTAGGCATTGGTTAAATAGTATTTGCTTTGATTTTTTTTCTTCGTATTTTCTACAAAAGTTGTAAACTTAAAATACAGCCTCCATCTTACAGCGTCTCTTCGATCTCCAATATAGCATTTTTCCGTATATTTATGATCTACATAATTGCATTTTTAAGCTAAAAATTTAATAACGTAATATTTAGTCTCTGTTTTTTTTAATAAATTGTATATTTTCCAGAATATATTTGCCTAGTTGTTTACGAAAAAAGATAATCTAATAAAACGGTACTTCCCAGAACAGCTATGTCCGCCATTACGGTTCCAAACGGATTTTTATCATGAAAATAATGCACACAAGGCAGTTAAAATATTCATGTTACTGATTCTATTATTAAAACTAAACTTGCCTTTTACATAAATTTCTGTTTCGAAACACATGTTTGTGTGTTTTTATCATCAAAAGACAACTTGCTGAAATCGGGAATAATAATTGCTAAGTAACTCAGGGAGAAATGGTTAATGGCCAGTCAACTATCAGAACACGTGCATGTGGAATTACGGACGTTTCTTCCCATGGACGTTTCGGCTCAGGACATTTCCCCTCACTTTAATAGACATTTCGCCCCACCTGAAACATGGACGTTTCGCCCCACGGACGTTTCGGACCAGGATATTTCGCCCCACATCAATGTAAATATCGGACATTTATAGAAATTCATCAGCATAACACCATTGTCTTTATCTTACTTTGGTTATTGTAAATATCTACAAATTCTGTCATGTTTTGTCGATTTTTGGATCGATAATGTTGAAAGTTATTTGATCTTTTTTGTGAGTGGGTGTAGTTCTAACTGTCAATATCAAAATCGTATATATTGAGGAATTATATTTATTCCTTTTCAGAAACCTATACAAACTAGGATGATTAAAGACTTGTGGTACCACGGATATCAGCTTAACACGGACACGATGGCAATTATCACGTATTTCATTGCACAAAAGTATGCGACAAGCATAACCGTCATTGCAACGTCCCCTGTCAACCAGAAAATTGTGTATATATTTTTGAAAATCATACTTTGCATTTTTAATGAGTTTATATTTCACCATGCTTTCCAAATACTCCCCCAATTAACTCCCCATATTTCCATTTCGATTTTACATCTTTTTTCTAATCACTAAATCTCTTACTACTTTATACGTTGTTTTTTTTATCCCCCTCCCATACTTCATTTACATCCCTATATTTAAAAATTAGATTTTTTTTATATATATTTAAACTTTCTAGGTACTTCTAAAAGTTTACATATTTTATTGATCCTATAAATATCCTGTTTATTTTTTTTAGAACAAAAGCCAAACCAATATAGATAGGTTCCCTCCCTTGGCATTGTTGGTATAGATTTTATTATTTTAAAACGGTTAATTATATTAGTGTTTTTCATTAGTATTGGACTTGGCAAATTTAATCCCCCCCTTATTTCTTGGCTTATATAAAGTTTCTTTTTGGGTATAGTGCGTTTTATATCCACATATATATTTTATGATTTCATTATCTATTTTTTCAATGTCTTTGTTAACTAAATCAATTGATTTAAAATATAGTTTATATTCGAGTTTAAGTAGTTTTTTGCCACTTGGGTCCTTTCCATAATACTTAATGGCGTTAGTGCCCAGATTTCTAGTGATTTTTTAATCTTATCTATTGCCTGTTTAAAGTTATCCTGATCTTCATTTTGCCCAAAGTAAATACGTAGGGCTTTTTCCGTTCTTTTTATATAATGGGGAGGAAATCCTGGGTGATTGCTTCTCCAGTTTCCTAATTTTAAGATTTCTGTTTTTTCATGATTTATCTTTAAACCCGATGCTTTGCCAAAATTTTCATATTCTTCCATTAGGTGTTTGAAAGAATTAGGGTTTTTAATAAAGTTTGTACAATCGTCTGCATGTTGGAGCATCTTAATTTCACTTTTCAAATTTGGTACATGTATTCCTTCTACACTATTATTTCTTATTTTTATGCTTAGAATTTCTATTGCTATTACATATAATAGCATTGATAGCGGGCATTCCTGCCTCACTGATATTTGTATTTCAAATTTATCCGTAACAGCTCCAACACCTGTACTCTCGCAGTTATATCGTTGTACAGGATTCTAGTCCATCTTTGGAAATTTTCCCCAAATTATTAATTTGTCAAGTACTCGCTCTCTATATAGTTGTGTTCAATCCTGTCAAAGGCTTTTTCCTGATCGATTAGCACCATGGCGCCTATCTTATTATTCCCCTTAATGTATTCAAGTATTGCTTTAATATTTAAAACATTAGTTTGTATATCTCTCCTTTTGTAGCCACATGTTTGATTCTCATTTATGATATCAGCCATACAGTTTTTTTTACCCTATTTGCTAGTATTTTACTTAAAATTTTATAATCAATGTTTAGGAGGGAGATGGGCCACCAATTTTTTAAATCATTTCTTTCCCCTTATAAATTAGTGAAATTATCTCTTCCCTCATTGAAATTGACATTTTCTTATTAGATAAAAAGATATTATTATATAGTAATTCAAGAATCGGCGTTAGCTCACTTTAGAATTTATGATAGAATTTCGCAGTGAGTCTATCTCTTCCCGGGGATTTCCATTTCACTAACTGTGTTATCGAATTAAAAATTTTATTAGTCGAGATGAAATCATCACAGAAGCTCTTATGTACTTATGAGATCATCTCGCATTTAACATCTCTTAGTTATTAATATTATCTAGTGTGATATCTTGTTTTGTGCATAATTCTTGATAGTACTCTTTACTTCTATTTAAAAAATTGTTTGTTTTTTTGTCCTTTAATATATTCCCTTTTTTATCGCAAATTTCCTCTATAAATCCCCCCACCTTTTTAATTTTTCCCGTTTATTCAATTCTTTTACTAATGTGTATAATTTGGAAAATTTCCCTGCTCTTATTTCTTTTCCTTTTTCTCTATCTAATTCAATTTGTTTTAATTTTCACTCGAACTCCTTTTTTGACTCTTCTGTGTTGTTTCTTTTTTATTGTAATTTAACCTCAATTTCTTCCATATCTCTAAGTTCTTTTATTCTTTTGAAATATCTTATTGCTATTTTTTAAATCTTTCTTCAACTGGTCCCACATTATTATTTATTATCATGTTTTTTTTTTTAAAAAGTTATTTATTTTTATTTTAATATCATTTATGAATTCTTCATTTTCTAAAACATTTTTATTTAATTTACAACTCACCCCTCCCCATTTACTTCTATTTATAATTTTGATATTTAAATTTATTAGTTTATGGTCCAAAATTTTCACATCTGTTATTTTGGAGTCTATATACATTGTAAAATTAAAATTATTTCCATAAAATTTGTCTAATCTACTCCCTAAATTATCTCCATATTCATAAGTAAATTCAATCCTTGGTAGGTTAAATAGTCTGTATATATCTTTCAAATTATGTTTTTCCAAATATTTGTTCATTACCCCTTTTATAATTTTATCATTTGTTGTTAGTTCCCCATTTCCCGTCAATTGCATAATAGAATCACTGCAAGAGTACAGGTAAATGGAACTGAAACGGACAAAGATCAGTGAGGCAAGGATGCCCACTATCAATTTTATTACCTGCATATATAATAGCAATCGAAATACTAAGCATAAGGATAAGTAATAATAAACTAATAGAGGGAATACTAATTCCCAATCTCAAGAAAGAAATAAAAATTCTCCAACATGCGGATGATTGTACAAACATTATTAAAGATCCAAAATCCTTTAATATATGGAACTGGAGGGGGAACCACCTTGGGCTGTCCCCCATGTAATTAAAAACAGTGAAAACACTAGGAATTTTTTTTAAAAAAGGTGTATTGAGATCTGGGCGTTAATTCCACTCAGCATCATAGAGCGAGCCCAAGTGGCAAAAAACTATTTTTATTCAAACATGAATTACACACTTAAATCCATTGATATGGATAATAAACAATTAGAAAAATTAGGTAAAGAAATAATAAAAAACGAATGGGGTTAACAAAACCCCACTATGTACAAAAAATATCTTATATAAGCCTAAAAAGAGAAGGGGACTGGCTCTACCAATCCCCGACTCTAATCAAATATACAAATATTTTAAACCGTTTTGAAACTGTTAAAGCAATACCCAATATATATATATATATATATATATATATATATATATATATATATATATATATATATATATATATATATATATATATATATATATATATATATATATATATATATATATATGTGTGTGTATATATATGTATATATTATATATGTGTATGTTCATTTAAGACAAAAATGTAAGTATGACGTCATCTTGTTTATATCATATTGTTTATTATCACTTAGAAACATAGTATATTTTATGACGTAAACAATGGTATTGAATTCATGTTGAATTCAGTCTGATGAAGCAATAAAGCGAAACCGGTCACACATTCTACGTGTTGATGTTGTATATTGAAATAAACATGACAACATATACTTTATAAAAAATAAACATATGGCTTGAATCTAGGCTGGAATAATATTAAAAACTTACATAACTTACATAACATATCACTAACCAACAATATGGATTCTAGCAGCATGGAGTTTTTAAGAGTTATGGCATCAGTACACAATTAATAAAATCCAGTTCAGTAGTCCCAGTCTATTTTAGATCACTTTTTCCTGTCTGAATTTGGTGATGGTACTAGAGTTAGATTTTGGCATTCTTGGTAAGGATATAAAGGCAATTGTTTATTCTTTAAAATGTGAGCTTATGGTGTGGTTGTCTGTGTGTATTTCGGCGACAGTGCACATTGAGTAATAAGGTCATGGTGATGATCCGGAAGTGAAATCCGTTTTCCATTGCCTGGTGTTTTGTTTACAATTCAGCCTCTCAAAAAAATGCAAGTTAACCCTTGACAAGAACTTCACAGTAAAGTCATCTTTGAAGGTGTTTTAGGTTAACATACGATTTGTATTGATTGTCACACAGTAGAAAGTTCAGTACTGAAAAAAAAATGTAGAGAGAATATAGTAAAATTAATTGTGTTCTATGGCCTTATTCTACTCTCTCGCTTGTGGTGAATAAGTGCAAAAAAGGTGGGCAACCCGTGCATATCGTCCGCTAATTAAAATACCTTTTATATCCACAATGAGTCACACCATATATGATACATTGTTTTTTGTATAAATACCCATACGAGTGAGAGTGATACCATATACATATATATATATATATATATATATATATATATATATATATATATATATATATATATATATATATATATATATATATATATATATATAGTCAAATAAATTATACTATATATACATATATAGTCAAATAAATTATACTATATATACATATAGTCAAATAAATTAATATCAATTAATTATTGAACATGTTTGGGGTGGGTGGGATAGTTAGGTTGGTATCGGATGGGGTTGGGGAGGGTGTGGTTTGGTTGGAGTGTGGTGGGGGTGGGGTGGGGTGGGGTGGGGTTTGTCATGTGGGGTGGGGTGGGGTGGGTGGGTGGAGTGAGGAAATCAGATGTCGGAAGTATACCACACCTTGAAAAGTAAAAAAAATGTTTACCAGATGAATAGACTTAAAAAATTAGCATAAGGAACGAAACATGACAGCAAGATACATATAATGGTTCAGGAAGACCATTTCACGGTTATTATCTCCCCTTGAAAGCACCAGAAGGCGTATCAGTGCAACTCACTTCCTGATAGTTCAATCAATAAAGATGGCAGATGTAGATCAAGAAAATGTGACAGACCGCTCACATTCTGCAAGCAAGATCGATATATCACTATCTTGAAAATAAATTCTATCAATATTTGATCAATTGCTTTTTCATCATTTATTGTTTCAGTAATTTATGCAGCTTTCAAATAAATGTTCTTTGCCAATTTCATAACTTCATGAATACCTTTTGGTATTTTTGTCGATTCAACGCAATCTTTTGAATAATGTATGAATATATTTACATGAAGTGACTTGCATCTGTTTCCAGCAGCGTCTGCCAATTTAATGTTTTGAATTGTGTTTACATCAGCATACTTGTTTCTTTTCTGTCATTGAATGATTCAGATCACAATGTGGGAAAATTATGAAGCCTTTCCATTGCAATTATCGAACAGATGCTGAGGAATTTAATGTTTATTTCATTTTGAGTGCAGTAAGGAGGATGTAACTACACTTGGAATATACTCGAAATTACAGTACAATTTCAAAATGTGTAATCAACCTTGAGAATCCATAACATGGCTCATCTAATTCAGATTTACAGACCTACAAAATTATATTTTTTGAGGAAATTCAGGATGTAAAATTAATTTGGAGTAATATTGTTAAATACGCATTGCAACAACTTTTCCATTTGATCTCGAATTAAAATTTTTTTGGTATGTTTTGACGATTCAACGCAGTCTTTTGATTATGGTCTGGATTTTTCTACATGAAGTGATTTGCATCGGAGTCCTGCAGCGGCTGCCAATTTAATCATATTGAAATGTGTTGACATCGGCATGCGCGATTCTTTTCTGTCATTGAATGATTCAGATCATAATGTGAGAAAATTATGAAGCTTTTCCATTGCAATTATTGAAAAGATGCTGTGGAATTTAATGTTTATTTCATTTTGAGTGCAGTAAGGAGGATATAACTACACTTGGAATATCATCGAAATTACAGTACAATTTCAAAACGTGTCATCAACCTAGAGAACCCATGATATGGCTCATGCAATTCAGATTTACAGAACTACGAAAGTATATTTTTGAGGAAATTCAGGATGTAATTGTTAGTATATATTTTGCCATTTTTATTAACAGCTAAAGAAGACAGTTTATGTATATAACTTGCCCGTTATTGTGATGACCATGTATGGCGTCTATAGCTAGCCTAAATCTGAAACATTGTATCAAAAAGTAAACGCGGAATGTGCCAAAGCAGCTTGTATGTGTCAGTCTATGAAACATTTGCTGGTATGTGACCGTCCATGAAATATCTGCTTTAGTTCATTCATAAAAAATTGTTTACGTTAGAAAATAGTTCCTTTGCACGTGGTATATAATATGAAGGTGTTCAATATCGGTGAATATTGCACGATTCTGACAATGTAAAGTTAACGGAGAAAAAAGATGAGCATATAATAACTTGAGTTATATCTAGAAAGGATATATTTTTTCAAAACGCACAAATGTCATCCACGGTTGAAAAGACAGGAGAAATATTGATATTATATACACTATGTATATATATGACATTTGTGGCTCTCCCCTATCTGCCTGTCTGTCTATACGTCTGTCTGTCTCATTTTATCTGGTGCATGGGTATGTATATGTATGTATATGCTTGAATGAATATGTTCGCATACATATATTACACAAACATGCTTCTTGTTAAAAACGAGCATATAATTGAATATGAATATTTGTGACTATCCATTTATTATTGACTTGAAGATCATGTTCTTACAAACAGTCTCTTTTAAATCATTCTATCTTCAATTTTATATCCGATCACGTGGATCAATATTGATTTAAAAGGCGAACCAAAATAATTGTACGGAATCTGTGAAATATTTGGATCTTTTAAACTTAAATATTTGATGCATGGAAAGTCAAATAAAATTAAAGTAAATTTAAGAAAGCGGTTTCAAATATATTTGTTGGTGGCAATTAGAAATATTGTCTAAAAATATTTGTATGAGGAAATACTTTTTTTTGATTGTTTAAAGTTGTGAGAACCCTTCCTCCCACCACCACCAAAAAGAAAATGAAAAAAAAAAGAAACGTCATTTGGGCATGTTAATTAATCTGAATATTGTACAATATTTACAACAAAATATAAATAAATATTCAATCTTCATTAATTGCATTCCTTTATCTTTATAATAGCTAATTTATTTCAATACTTCAAACATTTCTGTTTGATATTCTTTACAAAAGGATATGATTTTAATAAATGTTGAAAAGTTTGATCTCATATACCTAGAAATACTTTAGAATCATTCTTAATTTCACAGAACAGTTCATTTTCAGAGATTGTGAGAATCGAAAAAACAATTACAAGCAAAAAGAAATGGAACTGACACCAGAGTCAAAGGGATAAGAGAGCATGTTGCAAAAGTAATAGGGAAATAAAATCAATTAAATTTCTTTTAACCAAAATCTTACTGCAACATTTATATGACTGACCAGGACTTCAAACTGCATATATTTTTTAGGAAATAATTAAAACTTTTAAATCAAATTCTCACCTTATGACAATGACACCAAAATAGTGATTGCTATTATCTAATATAGGCTCAACCAGAATGAACTGGAAATATTACACTAATAAAATAATGCTGGCTAGAGTCATATAGGAATATACTGTTGAAGTAATGACATCTTGAAAATCTCCTGGACCAGTATTGTTCTAGAAAATTTGTTCATGATTAATCATATCATGTTGATAAAATATTCTTGCTTCATCTGAGAATCTTAACTTTTCAAGATTTAAAAATTATATACTTGCTAATACAATATAACTCAAATTATTGCTTTGTTAGGTTCCTCTGAATACATTAATATACTGTGTTCCATTTAAAAATAAAAATTCTGGTCTAAATTATTCAGCATTACAGATCAGCTGACGTATCGAATTCCTGTTATAATTTTCTTATCGAACTCGTGATATACTTTCTTAACTAGTGTTATAAACGAACTATTAGCCTTGATAAAATAACTGAGAAATTAGGACATTTCAAAGTATGAAAAATGCAAATTATTGAGATGAATTTCGTTAAAGATATGCAGCCGAAAATGTGCAATAAATGTTAAAAATCAGAGACCAAAATAAAATGTTTTCCTTCAAATGTAACTGAAATTATGGATTATGAATATATATTACCTGTTATAATATAAATATGGACATTTTATTTAATTCAATTATTTGATATCATTTAAGTATGGACAGTATTTTTTTTAATTATTAGATACAATGAAAGTATGAAAGTATGGACACCGAATCGAATTTTTTGATGTCATGTCTATAATTATAATCATAGTATAAACAAAATATGTTAGACATATAATTTATTCATTGGTTTAACCATAAAGATATGTAGTACAGCCAAGATCCTGAACTATCCGGAACTGGAAATTTTTCGTATGGCTTGCGCATTGGAGATAAGGGAGGTAATTTTAAGCTCTACGATCAGTAACTCCGTTGCAACCGTGAAATGCTTTATATTAGTGGTCCCCAACCTTTTAGTCGCCGCGGACCGGTCAAATTTTGATAATTTTACAGCGGCCCGCTGATGGGGGGAACGTTGATTGTTTATATTTTAGATTGTTCTGATTTAATAATTTTAATTTAATTGCATTTAAACATGCCTTCTAAATAAAATAGTTACACCAAAAATGAATATAAATAAATATAAATATAAATGAACATAAAGTGAATATAACCCAAGAGAAATACACAACAGTATCAAAACTGGAGGAAACAAAGAAAGAGTTAGTATTTATTAGAATGCAAAGATGGATGGACTGAGGGTTAAGCTTACAGCTATATTAATCGAAGGAGAGAACGTGACCATATAATTTGTAATTCATACATAGAAATTTTAGAAGCAAAATCATGCCACATTATGTTAAAAACAATGACTCTTTAACTTGCAATCAGCAAACGAGTTTGGATGAAGTAAACATATTTTGATATGAATTTAAAAAAAAAAATCCGTGAAGTCAGTTCCGGCAAATACTACTTAATTACCCAGACATTGCAAGAGTGTACATGCACATGCCTCAAATGGTCACATATCATGTACAGAAGCTGCAAATGTTCTACGAAAATTATTGCTTAAAAAAGCCAAAGGTTCCATGGATTCACGGTGGATGTTTTTAATCTTTTGGAAGATATCGGACAGTTTCAAGTAAATAGCCAGGAAGTCTTGGTATGAACTTGTTGAATTTTCTTCCACACAGAAGCAAAGAGTAGTGATACATATACTAGAAGGTGATAAACCTACGCAGTATATTTTTAAATGGGACCCATCTCACTTTTATATATATATGTAGAATATAAAGTTGCCTGTGCGTGTATTTTGAAATAGGGTTAAAACTGTGCTTCCACAATTATACATGCGGATCATGCATGGTTTTCAACAGGACGTTTTACTGAAGTGCACATTAGCGACTTATACGATTTAAGGTCTTACACCAAAAAGAACATTATGTTTATTTTGATTGATTTTGAGAAAGGATTTGACTCTGATGTGAAGCAATTAATTGATCAAATTATTTATATTTTTTATTTTTGTGAACAGATGATAAATTGAATAAACATTTTATTTTATCAAAAGAACTAATCTTGTCTAATGATTAATGGTCCAGTGTCCAATTGTTTTGGTATAAAAAGAGGGTATAGATAGATGAATCCACTCTCGCTACACATGCCTATCCTGTGTACATAGTTTTAGCCCATACGATAAAAAAGGAAATACATTAGGGAAATTAGGTGCAGTTACTTAGGAAATATAAACCATGTTTTTCCTAGTATGCTGACAATACAACACTAATGTTGATGGTAGTAGTAGAGGAAAACAAGATTTTCAGCTCAAACCCCTCTTTTACCCCTCCAAACAAGTATAAACTATAGTCCTAAACTATCCCCACCCCTTTTTTACAAAAGTATTAGTAAGGTTTCTAACTCACCCCTCTTCTCTATTATTACAGTGTTAATGAATCCAGGTAGAGAGTTATGTACATGATCGGTATTCAGGTAAACTTCCTTATACTATTCAGAAGCTCTGTCATTATATCACAAAAGGTGGTATCAGGTATTTTACAAAACAACAGGTGCAGACAGGTATTTTGTACTGTTACAAAACAACAGTGCCGGAGATGCTATGTAAATTGCTGATTTATCCAGGTAAGCAGAGGTTGTTGAATTTGTTAGAACAGGCGCATGCGTGGAATGTTCACGAACTACTCTAAAGACAGCAAGACGGGTTTTATTATCAGTCTACCGCGAGTTTTTTTTATCAGATAATATATGCTGTACAGGGTGGAAATTAAACTGCGCATTAGAGCGTGGCAATTTCAGTTAACATGGGCAAGGCGGAAATTAAACTACGCATTAGAACAAATGCGAGAAAGGTAAGTTATATTATTTTATACCTCATATTTCATTAGATTTTACTACTGTTAAATTTTTCAAACATTATTTCTTTAGTTTAGATAAAATTTCAGTCGGAAAAGATAAGATCTATCAGTTTAACCTCTCTCTATATTTTACAGGTGACTGTTAGTCATCAGTTTACCTGGATTTTTTACTGTAGTTTACAGGTAGTGAAACAAGGATGTTATTTACCTTACACATGATCACCTGTGTGTAGATTCTTAGTACGCATTAGAGCGTGGCGATTTCAGTTAACACGTGGAAGGCGGAAATTAAACTACGCATTAGGGAAGGTAAGTAATATTATATCTTAAGTTTAGATAAAATTATACGTTACTCATATTTTTTTCGATAATTATTTTCATACTTGCTAACCCTCATTGGTAGCATGTCTGTTAACATATTGTCAATAATACGAAATTCACGTAATGAATCATCCATATTATATTTTACTCCTCGTAGGTAAGACCGGACCTGATCAAGTAGTTTCTTGTAAGTTTTAATAGATTTTAAACATCCGTGTTTTTTATCAAAAGTCTTGGTTCTACTTTTTTACACGCCGCTGTAAGTGAAACACCAATACCGGATATGATTAGCAAAAATGGATTTAATGATACCCCACTTGAAATTATACCAGAACTGGTCATTAACAACGGCAGATATGATATTACTCGAAGGATCTTGTTGTAGTATTTGTAACATTTTTTTACGCACCAAAGTTTTTTGTGATAATATTTGTAATATTGTAACAGTGCGTCCATATCCTGTCCTAGAATATCTTTTGAAATATGATTGAAATCAACTATACTTCTTTTCATTATAATATTTGTTTACATAATCCCCAGGCTTGGTTAAGTAATAGGTAATTATGATGTTTCAGCTACAAATTCTAACACCAATTATACGAGACATTTGTTAAAGTTTTATCGACTGGTTCAAGTAAAAATTCTGAAGAAGAAGTTGTATCTATTATTACAGATAATACTCCAGACGAGCCATCATTTGATTTTTTGTTTAATTCTATTACAGATAATGATGTTCTAGATGATTCATCAATAAAATAACGCCATGATTTGATAGATATTTTAAAATTTTCAATGCTAAACACTGTGAATCTATACACACCGGTAACCTATGCAGTGTATTTGATAGAATTATTTTGCTGCGTCCATTCACCAGACCCAGAAGCAACAGTATACACAATATTTTTAATCTGTTTGTGAGGAATTTTAACCATACTCGTTTCCTCAACAATACTAGGAATTCCACTAATAATATCATTGAGATTTGTGTTAATATCATTGAGTTTTGTGTTAATATTAGCGAGTGTAATGTTAACAATTGATGGATTTCCAAAAAAATCATCTTTAATTTTGTTTATGTTTCTGCGAAAATTTTTAAATATATTCACGTGACCGGTAAATTCATTTTTGAACGCTGTTATTTCATTACTGATTGGAACGTCCTGATCATCGACGTATTTTTTAGTGGCAGCGTCACCGTCTTTAGTTCGGTTTCCAAGATCTGTAATCTTGTTTTGTTTCATAACAATATTCCCACTTGGATTTCGTACAAGTACATCTGACAGTTTTACATCACTCGTTTTTAATCGTCCTTCTTTGTCCTGGAAAATGACTACTTCATTTGGATCTACACTGGCAACATTTAGTAAATTATTGATTTCATTTTTGAGCTGATCAAGAGTTGCGTACTTGGATAAATCACCTTGATAACCTTCTGTGGATAAATCTCCTGATAGTGTTCCAAATTTTGTATAGTAGCTCATTATTTACTGTCCTAGATAAAATTATTAACACTAGTTTAATATTATACAAAATGGCAAAATCATCGATATTAAACTTTGATACAGAGAGACTGGTGAAGCACAAACATAACAAAGAATTTCCTGATTGTCATTATCTTATTGTTGGGCGATCTGGATCGGGGAAAACAAATTTGCTTATGAATTTGCTTCTTGGTGATAATTTTAACTATGACAAAGCTTATATTTACACAATCAATCCACAGCAAGATAAGTATGAGTTATTAAGCGAGAGTAATGACAAGCTTCGTGATGAACTTAAGGCTGGTGAAGATTTTTTTATAATTAGGCAGCCAGAAGATCTTATTCCAGTTAATCAACTTGATACAGATGAACATAAGATAGTAGGTTTTGACGATATTCCGCTAAATAACATGGAGATGGACAACATAAGATCATATTTCTCACTGTCACGTAACAAACAATGTAATTCTGTTTATCTTGCTCAAGGATATTATAATGTTGACAGATTTATTAGGCAAAATACTGGTTGTTTCATATTATTTCTAGGACTGGACAATATTGACGTTAGAAATATTGCAAGCGAGCAATGCGGTGTCCTGACAAAAGATAAGTTTATTGAACTTTACCGTAATGCTACAAAAGTTAAACACGGACTTTTTCTTATTTGATAAATTTACACATGATCCAACTAAAATGTTTCGCTGTTGTATTAACACTTACTTACAGTAAGAGGTTTCAATTTTATAAAATTTATAATAATAATAATAATAATGATCAAACGAGCAAGATACATACAAAATATAGAAGATCTAAATAACTTGCTCAATCTCAGGCATTACTTAAGCAAAAAGTACAACAAGCACGACGTGGACAAGTGACTGCTACAGAAGCAACAGCTACAATTTTCAAGCCAGATCCTGAAGCACTATTAGGTAAACAACCTGAAACTAAACCACTATCAGAAGAAGAACTTAAACAACTGCAAGCAAAAGGGTTGGTTGGAATTGTTAAAGAACAACAGGAAGCAGCTGCTGAAAAAAACTTGTTACTAGATCTGATGAAGAAAAAAGAAAACTAATTGAGGCACTTACAGCAAATATAGATGATCCTGCTGCTAGACAAGCTGAAACAGATCGATTCATAAACAATCCGCTGGAACTTGAGCGAAGATTAGCAGAGTTAACAACGCAAGGAATAACAAATATTATAAAAAAATTATCAGAAGACATAAAAGATATCAAAGAGGAGCAAGAGAAAGTTGGTGAGCTTACTGTAAAGTTTATGGAAGTTGGATAGCAAAGGCTTCATTTTATAAAAAGAGCAAATGATGAGATAAAAAGTAGTGAATATGATGATTTTTTAAAGAAAGAAAATATGAGATAATAATATAAGCAGGTGGACTGATGCAGAATATCAAACATTACTCGATAGATTAGATGCAATATTTAAAGACAGAGCTACTGCTAAAGATGAAATAAACACGGTTACAGAAATTGATGATATGCTTTCACTTTATGATAGAATGAGATATGGTGTTATTGTCATCATGTTTAAAGAAACAGCAGAAAAAAGTAGTGGAAAACCTTTTGGTGGTGGGTGGAGTTTTAGAAGGAAATTTACTGTATACGATAAATCTCGTGTAGAAAAATATAGAAAAGAAAAAACAGGAACTGCTGTAATAGTATTTGCATCAACTACCGAAATGATAGGTAGATTAATGTTATTAATATCATCAAAAGAAGTTGGGAATGATAGTGTTGAACTTGATAATTAAATCATTGACATACTTGATCATCTAAGATCGAACGAATTATTAACATCTGATGAATATGAAACTTTACACCGCGACTTAATCGCCGCGACTTAATTTTGTAAAATAATTTAATATAAAAGGAATGCAAACAACATTATTGCTAAACTCTAGTGAGTCTGCGAAAGATAGCGTAAATTTTTCAGTAAATTATATTCCGCCTATCCAATTAGATCCTGCAAAACAATATGAGATTGGATTAATTTCTCGTACTTGCTTGAATGCTATGCCTAACATGAAAACTGATGTTAACGACGAAATGCAGTTTACTACGTTTACAAGTTCTTCAATATCTACAAGAAAAAAATATAAAAATTCTACAAGGAGCTTATAATATTACTGATCTAAACAGGACAATCAAAGAGCTCATAACAAAAGCTGACGGTGTGGTTGATAATTTTAAGTTGGTAGCGAATTATAACACATTGCGAGCTAGGATAACTTTGAAAAATATGTTAATTGATCTTGAACCAAGAGAAAGAAGTATTGCACAACTGTTAGGATTTACTAAAAAAAAGTTACAATGCACTTGATCAGCCTATTACGTATGACAGTGAGCTGCCAGTAAATATAACAGAAGTAAATACGATATTAGTAAATTGCTCTATTGCTTCTGGCTCTTATACATCAAAAGGTAGCAAGGGTCAAACGATTTACAGTTTTTCACCTGAAGTTCTGCCAGGTCCTCTCATGCAAATAACTCCACGACATATTATCTGTTATCCTTTAAACGTTGAAGATCAAATATCAAGTATAATAATGCAGTTGACAGATCAATCTGGAGAACAGTTGCATGTTAATAATGAAGTTGTAACTTATTATTTACATCTACGCGAGCAAAAGTAAAAATTATGCAACATCAAATATAATGAAACAAAGAAAAAAGATTTATCGAAGAAAAATAATAGGAGGATTTTTTGGAAATATATTTACTAAAGTTATTGAAAATATTCCGGGTATAGCGCGTAAAGTTGCACCAATTGCTATTGACGCGGGTAAAGCTTTTGCAACTGGAGCTGCATCTGCCGCTGGGACTGCGGTTGGACAAAAAATAGCTGATAAAATAAAAGGAGATCCACCGACTGCATCTGAAATAAAACAAGCTATCTCAGAAATCGCTACAACAAAAGAAACTCAACGAGCTATGATAACAACAACAAAAAAATTATTATCACCAAAGGGCGAGCAGATCGTAGAAAAATTGATATCTAAAGTAACAGTGCCGCAATAAAATTTTATATAGTCTAATAAAATAAAATGTCTGTTAAAAATTATCTCGAGTTAACATAAACTTAAGACATCGACAACGATGTGACAGAATTTGAGTATGTTGAGTATCTTGATGAGAATTCTAACGAACCAAATAAAGCTGGTATCAGAACCTTTAACACCAGAGGCGAAGATGTATTTCTACTGCCACATAAGGCTATGTTAGAAGTTCGTGGTCAGATTATGACAGTAGCCAATCCACCTGCTGTAATTGCAGTTGGAGCAGAAGTAGCTCTTATAAATAACGGCTGGAGTTTATTCAAAAGTGCTAGATATCAACTGGCCAATCAAACTATAGAAGATATTTCAGGTCATCTACAAGTTGCAAGTACAATTTTAAATATTTTTTTCGTTTTCCGACGATTATTCGAGATCAACTGCAACCAACATAATGTGGTTTAAAGATACTGGACGGGGTATAGCTGAATCAACTGAATGTTTAAAGAGAGGCGCTATAGTACATGGAACTGATGCTGATATAAATGCTGTAATTGTGAGAAATTTTCTCATTGCTAGTGCTGCTGCTCTAGATATTGCCGCACCTGCTGCAGTTGCTAATGCAAACGTTACAAGAGTTTCTCTTATAGCAGCTTTTAATAATCTAAATATAACGCCACCAGCTGCAGATGCAAACTGTACTGCGATGTTAAATTTGCTTCTTAACACACTTGATGTGAGAAATTCGCGTTATAACGAAGGTTTTGCTAGGCGTAGAAAACTTACAGCAGGATCACGTCAAATTACAATGATGCTTCCACTAAGCATGATTTTCGGTTTTTCTCGAGATTATGATAAAGTATTTCGCGGAGTTAAACATACGCTTATTTTAGATCGAGCAGAACAAAACGATAGCTTGTTTAGATCTGGAGGGGCTGATGTACAGTTTATCATAAACAAACTTGCTTTGTGGATGCCACGTATAACACCGTCGATCACTAAAATGTCAGAATTAAATAGTACGCTTGATAAGCATACAAACAAAATTTATTTTAAGCAGCATAAAAAAAATCAGACAGCGGTTCCAAATACTACTGACTACACGTGGAGGGTCACAACAACATCAAGCGAACAACTGCCGAGACAAATATTTGTCGTATTTCAACAACACGCACGACGAGGCAACCAACAACAAAATAATGCAATATTTGACCACGCTGATGTCAGACGAATATATACTAGACAAAATTCAAAGCAATATCCAGAACGAGCTATGGAATGCAATTTTGCTGATGACGCTAATAAAAATATTTCTCGACCATACATGTACCTGCTTGACTCAATGCAAAAATATCAAGATGTTGAAGATGGAACTCAGATATCAGCAGAGGAATTTCGTACACTTTATCCTATATTTCATTTTGATGTTAGTAAACATAACGAGCGAATTGTAGACAGCATAGCGGATATTGAAATTACCTGGACACTTGGGGCGGTTCCAGTAGCACCGTTATACGTGTATGCATTAGTGGTTAGTGATAGATTTATCACGGTAGATTCTATTAGAGGTAAAATGACAGTTCAAGTTTAATCTGCAGTTGTTATATAAAATGGCAAAATATATTGTAAAAGAAGTATATTTGACCGATGGCCAAGTTAAAAAATTAGTAGCTGCTATTGCAAAGCGATAACAGGTATCATTAAAAATCAATCCTAATATTTCTGATGGTGTTTCAACAAAATTAATGCTAACAAAAAATCAAGTAAAAAAGTATGATCGTAAATTTTTTTTTTAAATTTGAGTGCTGCACAAATGACAGCGATGGCAAACGATATTGTCGTCAAAGGTGGTTTTCTTGGTCCGGCATTATCAGTATTAGCTAGCACAATAATACCTAAAGTTTTGCCGGTGTTGGAAACATTAGGACTAGCAGCAATGTCAGGAGCAGTCTCTGGCGCAACGAAGAAAGCTGTTGAGGGTAATAGTATCATTCGTGGAAGTGGAATAAAAAAAAAATTGTAAATTTTATGTAAATGATATATTATAATGCCACAACGGAAAAAGAAATCGCCAACAACAAAATCGCCAGAAAAAAGAAAACAAAAAAAAGAAAACAACAAAATCGCCAACACCAAAATACAACTGCAAATGCAATCAAACAAAACAAGGAGGAATTATTCCGTTCGCTCCACTTTTGGCGGGACTAGCGGAAGTCTGCTGCCAAATCTTTTAGGAATCGGACGTGGCCTAACATTACCAGGAACACGACCACCCTGTTGAGTAATTTTGATATAATCGATAAGTTAAAAGCAGTTCCTGGATTTCACGGAGTTTATTCTAAAAATGAACTCGCAGCAATAAAATCGCCGTCAGCTGTAAGTTCGTGTGGTTTTAATATACAAGATTTCAATGACGGACCCGGTATACATTGGGTAGCAGTTTATAATAATAATTATTTCGACTCGTTTAGACTTCCTCCAAGCGATGTAATAAAAAGGTATACAAATAAAAAATTTAAAAAGGTCTATTATTCGTCAAATCAACTCCAACCTGTTGGAACTTCTGCTTGCGGATATTATTGTATTATGTTTATCCGACAGATGAGCAGAAATCTCAATTTTTTAAAATTTATTTTACAGTTTGATAAGGAACCTTCTCACGCTAATGATGAGATCGCAATTAATTTTATCTAAACTTAAAAATATAATAATGTCAAGATACTGTCTTAAGTGTAGAACTAAAACAGAAAATATTAATGAAACAACAGACGAAACAAAAAACAACACGATGGTATTAAAAAGTTTTTGTGCAGTCTGCGGAAAAAGAAAAAATATGTTTTTAAAGAAAACGTCCCCAGCGACAGTATCCTCAGAGATGTCGCTAGGATCTGGTTATTCTGATATTATTTTAGCAGACGACTAAAAATATAGAATGATATGCAACTGTGATTCTGACAGAGATTTGTGTCTTGAGCAAAATAAAATTGTCACATACTGTCAATATTGTAACAACAGAGAAATAATAGGGTTAGGTATAAATATACACAAAACTATTGGAAAATTACCAAAACCAAAAGGCGGTTGGACTTTGCCAGGTCATCGGTATACAGGACCTTACAATCCGCTAGATCAACAACTAGATGAAAACGACAATCCATTGCCAGGTCAAGAGCCCAATAATCAAGTGGATGCAAGAGCAATGCGTCATGATATTTGTTATTGTGATCATGAAAACTCGAAATCAGATTGTGATAAAGTAATGTTAGACGAATTACGTGATATGGAGTCAACAAATCTACAAGAACGTTTTGATAGAAGATTTGTTCAGGGAATGATAGGAGCAAAATATAATTTAGGACTTGGAAAAAAGTATACGATGATCTTGCAGTCGAACTACACAGACCTAAAAAAGTTCCCACGACGTAAAGTTGTCGCAAATGCTGTAGATGATATCTGGGCAATAGATTTGGTGGATGTATCCAATCTGGCTCAGTTTAGCGTTGGCGCTGATGGCTCTCCAAAAAGGTATTTGTTTAATGTTATAGATGTTTTTAGCAAATACGCTTTCAGTGTAGCTGTTTCGGATAAGACAGGGACTTCAATGACTGATGCGCTAAAACAAATAATAACGAGTACAGAAAGAAATCCAAATAAAATCTGGACTGATCACGGAGCAGAGTTTTTTAACAAAAAGTTTGAGCAGTTTCTAGAACAAATAATATAAAAAATATGATACCGGAAACGAAGGTAAAAGCGTTGTAGTTAAAAAATTTAATCGCACGTTAAACGAAAAAATACACAAACATATGACAGCTAAAAACACCAACAAGTACATTGATGACCTTTCTCAAATCGTATGCGAATATAATAACACGAAACATCGAACCATCAAAATGTCACCTAATAATGCTATTAAAAATCCAATATTAGCAAATGAAAACATGTACCGCAGACATAAATTTAAGGTTGGTGATAAAGTTAGAATTTCTTTGATAAAAAAGGTATTTGCAAAAGGATTTACTCCGAACTGGAGCGAAGAAGTATTTGTTGATGATAAGGTACTTTTAACAATACCTGTAACGTACGCGTTAAAAGATCTGGCAGGGGAACCTATTGTAGGTTGTTTTTACGAACAAGAACTACAGAAAACTGAGCAGGATATTTTCGTTATTGAAAAAGTGATTAGAAAAAAAGGAGATAAAAGGTTAGTCAAATGGCGTGGGTATAGCGATAAATTTAACAGTTGGATTCCAACCAAACAAATTATGATATAATGCTATTATAAATTTCCTCATACTTTTGTTTGACAGATTTACCTTTTACTGGTTTACATAACGATATTAGATATTGTCTGCGATCGTCAGAGATCGTCATTAGATTAAACATTTTGACAAATATGAAATCGAATTTGATATTTTTCTGTCGGCCTGTAATTCTGATGTTTAAGAAAGGTTTGATTAGCTGCCAAACAGTTGTTGTTCGGCAACGGTAAAATTAAATTTTAATATTCTTTTTGCAATGTGATACTTGGCATTATATCATTCAGTTGTTGATCTGCTGTAATTAGATCTGTCAGCAACAGTGACTATTTCACCATCATCATCAGATTCGTTGTTATATAAAATATCATCTTCATTATAACCAACATATTTGTCTATTAAATCTTTAGAAAATGTAATACTATGCGTGACCTTATCGCTGGCGACCTTATCACTAGTATCTTCTGTGTATAATTCAGCGAGTCGTTTCATCAAGTCCATTATTATAATATTTTTATCTAACTTGTTATTATAAGATGACTGATGAGATAAAATATCACCAAAAAGTTAATATAGTAAATTACAAAGAGCTAGCCGAAGCGGTAAGAAAATGTCTGTCGGGTTATAGTGTATATTCTGTTGACGTTATTGCAATGCAAGGTGATTCTCATAAAATATTGCTAACAGAAGCAGAAAAAAATAAAATTAATGAAAGTGCAGTAACGACGCTAAAATTTGATTGTGATGATATCATAGCATTTGCTCATCATTGCTTGACTAAAACTGAATTACAAAATATTATTGATCATCATATCTAAAAAGAATCCTAGCATCGTATGCGCTTGAAAAAGTTGATTTCATTACTCCATCAACTATAAATTTTACTGATCTGGAATTTATCTTATAATATTTCGCCGCAGCTGACAACGATTTAAATTTGATCTCGTCCGTTTTGAGTTTTATCGAAATAACAGGTTTTGCTGGACATCTAAAATTAATACCATTACTATTTTGTCCTTTTCTCACATTTTCCTGTTGGGTAACTAGTTCTAGATTTTCCAATCGATTATCAGTTTGTATATTATAAATGTGATTAATAACAAGACCATTGGGTATAGATCTGCTGAACACCTCGTAAACAAAACGATGACCGTAATAACTAACTCGATCTGTCAATGTTCCTCGAACACCTACTATGATATATCCCATATTGCTTATATTACTAAGAACTTTTTTAGTTTTTTCTGTTTTTAATAATACCGCGATCGTTAGCCTCGTATAAATCAACGACCGGATGCGGCTGAAACTCGTTTTGTAAAGATAAGTTTTCAATGTTGTCATCAGTGACTTTACCGTTCACGTGATATACACGCTGTCCCTCTGGAATATCATCGCAGAACAACGTGTAAATAAAATCTTTTCTAAGCATTGTAATCCTCTCGCTATTATCTCCCTTTACATTAAACTGATAACCCGCTGACGTTAATTTGCCACCAGATATTCTAGTTTTGATGTTAATGACCGAACATAAGCATTTCCAGCGTATAAGTTGCATTTTGGGTGAACGTGATATACCTCTTGCTCACGTGCGCTTGTCAGATTTGCTGTCATTATACTATAGGTGATTTTTTACTCTCTAATTGATTTTAGCGCATGCGCAGTGTGAGGTAAATTATCAATTAGATATTACACTATAGTATAACAATGTTAAAATTGCGTGATATAGCCAAGAAGAGCCTTATGGGAGAACCTGATAAAATAGCGACTGCTTTTACAGGTTTTGACAATAGTTATAAATTTGATAATCAAAATGTTTTAGTAAATTTTACTGCAACAAATCTTTACCACCTACTACAGACAATTGTAAAACGTGAGCTCAATAAACACAAAAGTAACAGATTATTAGTGCAATATTATGTTATATTTTCAAAGCTGATTGTAACGAAAGAATCAACAGAAAAGAAAATTGCAGATCCTTATATGAATGCAAAATCAAGACGTATTTTGCTTGGGACTGATCTTTTATCGCTATCTGATGAAATAAACCAGGAAATTGGGAAAAAATAGATGAATTCACTGAATTAGGTTCGGGATGAAAGTTTGAAATGATCAAAGAAATTTTGTTTTACACGATGAAATATGACGCATTACGCGGTAGTTCATACATCGACCTGCCACCAAAAATAAAAAGTAAAAGATGTATAACAACAAAAACGTAGATAACAAATGTTTCCAATGGGCTGTTCTTTCCGCACTATTTCCAGCAGAAGTAAAACGCTACTCGTGTTGAGAAGTATATCAGTCACGTGTCTAAATTAAATTTTAAAGATATTAATTTTCCAGTGGCAGAAAATCAAACATCAAAATTTGAAAAGCAAAAAAACAATGTTTCAATTAACGTTTTCGGACTAGATGAAAAAGAGGATGTATATCCGAGATATATTTCAGAAAAAGCTTCACAATCTACTATAAATTTACTGTTTTATAAACTCATTACGTTTGGATTAAAATCTTTAACGGACTAGTTGGCAAACAGTACAATAAGAATAAGAATAAAAAGCTCTTTTGTTACCGCTGCTTGCACGGTTGTACTAATAACGAAACATTACAAAATCATTTGCAGTACTGTAGTGATGTACAAAGAATAACAATGCCATCTAGAAAAGAAAGTGTGTTACAGTTTGTCCATCATAATCACAAACTAAAAATTCCTTTCGTTATATACGCTGATTTTGAGTGTTTACTTCAACCTGTACTTGGCGTAGAAAATAATCCAAATCAATCGAGTACAAGAAAAATTCAAAACCATGTTCCGTGTGGAGTAGCGTACAAGGTAGTTTGTTGTACTGATTCTAGATTATCTAAGCCAATCAAATTATATCGTGGTAAAAATCCAGCTGTCTGGCTTCTCAAGCAGTTGATTAACGAAGTTGATAATATATTTACTCGTTTAAAAAAAGTAAATCCAATGTTAAACTTAACACCTCAATACGAATCTGATCACGAGCAAGCGGAAATTTGTTATATTTGCGAAAAAGCTTTTGACAATAACAAAAATGTACATGACCATTGCCATTTGACCGGACAGTACCGTGGAGCGGCTCATGATCAGTGTAATTTACAATTTCATGCTCCAGATTTTATTCCGGCTATTCTTCACAATTTTCGAGGATATGATAGTCACATGATAGTAGAAGCTTTTGTTGATCCTGATATAAAAGCTCGTCTAAAACTCGATAACGTCATCAAATGCATTCCAAATAATTTTGAAAAGTACATGTCAGTTGCGCTAGGTAAATTGCGTTTCATTGACAGCCTGCAGTTTATGGCAGCCTCGTTAGATGAGCTAGTAAAAGGTTGTAGTAAATTTGATAACCTAAGAGACTGTTATGGAGATAAATTTAATCTACTAGCTAAAAAAAATGTTTTTCCAAAAGAATACCTCAACGATTGGAGTAAATGTGATGAAACATCTTTACCTGACAAAGATAAATTTTACTCGCAACTTAAAAATGAAAATATAACTGATGACGAGTACAGGTATGCACAAGATATCTGGAAAGAGTTTGATTGTGAGACGTTTGGTGATTATCATGATTTGTATTTGAAAACTGACGTGTTATTATTAGCAGATGTTTTTGAAAGATTTCGAGAAGTGAGTTATAATAATTATGAACTAGATCCTTGCTGGTATTATTCTGCCCCTGGGTTGTCATGGGATGCTCTGCTAAAGTTTAGCAAGGTAAGGTTAGAATTACTGACTGACGTCGATATATTCAATTTTATTGAAAAAGGTATCAGAGGCGGTATTAGCGTGATAACGAAAAAATATGATGAAGCAAACAAATATTTGAAAAAGTATAACCTGAGCTCCCTTCGAATTATATAATTTATTTAGATTGTAACAACTTGTAATGTGGTTCGATGGCAGAACCAATGCCTCTTGGTGGATTTCATTGGATCACGGCTGATCGACGATGTTTCCTATTTCGTTGAAGTTGAACTTGATTATCCAAATTCGCTACACAAATTGCATAACGATAACCCTTTCTGTGCGGAATCAATGGTCATAAATTATAGCTTGTTATCAAAAGAACAACAAGCGTTAGCATCACCAAGAACAACAAGCGTTAGCATAACCAAGGCAACATTCCATGGTCAAGAAACTAGTACCAAATTTGCTTCATAAACGTAATTATGTTTTGCATTACAAAGTTTTAAAACAAGCAGTTAGATGCTGGTCTTGTGTTGAGAAAAGTTCATCGTGTACTAAAATTTAACAGTCGCCGTGGATGAGAGGTTACATTAACTCAAACACTTCAAGAAGAGCTGCAGCAAAAACAGATTTTGAGAAAAACTTCTTTAAACTGATGAACAATGCTGTTTTTGGTAAGACGATGGAGAATATTAGGATACGCGTAAAAATCGAATTAGTTAATGATATCCATCGCAGAAAAAAAATTGTGTCAGACGATGATTTTGTGAGCATGAAAATATTTAATGAAAATTTTGTTGCAATACAAAGAAGAAAAACAAATCTAAAACTAAACAAGCCGATCTATGTTGGAGCTGCAGTGTTAGATTTATCAAAGTGGCTGATGTACGATTTTCATTATAATTTTGCTAAAATTCAGTGGCCGGCAAGTAGATTATTGTTTACTGATACCGATTCGCTCGTATATGAAATCGAATGTGAGGATTTCTATCAGGACATTACAATAATCGAGATCTGTTTGATCTTTCTGATTACCCACGTGACAGTAAATTTCTTGACGACACAAAAGAAAAGTAATTGGTAAGTTCAAAGATGAAATGAACTCGAGCGCTATCAAATACTTTATCGGATTACTCAGCAAAATGTATGCAGTACTGTTAGACAATAATAAAATAACAAAAAAAGCAAACGGTCTGCCTCGTGATTTTGTTAAAAAGTTTATGAAATTTGATGACTACAAGTACGCGCTTGATGGCGGTGTTAGTTTTATGAGAGCTATGGCAATTCGGACTAATCATCATAAGCTTGAAACAGATGTCATTATCAAACGTGGATTGAGTAATTTTGATGACAAACGTTATTGCGAAAATGGGGTAGATACACTTGCCCTTGGGTATTGTCATGATGATAGATCTATACTCGACATTATCTTTTCCAACTGAAATTTTATCTAAACTTATAAAATAATGTTTGAAAATTTGACATCTTTTCCAACTGAAATTTTATCTAAACTTATAAAATAATGTTTGAAAATTTGATAATGACAAATAGCTACAGTAGTAAAATCAAATATCTAATGATGGACGGTAAACAATTGACAGTTGAATTAATTAATGAAACATCAGGTATATGTTTTAGTGGAACACGTGACAAGCTAAACTTTTTGCTCATCAGATCTGATAATAGCGTGTATTTCAATTATCTTGAACAATTGTATCAAAAGTTGCTAGCGGAATTGAAAAACTTTCACAGCCCCATTAGCCAACAAAAATATACTAAACTCACAATTGATCTCGATCGGTCAAAGGTATATTTTATCGACAAAAAAAATCCTCTGAACAAACTAGAAATAAAAGATTTGTTTGAGTCCCGTCGCTGTGTGAGCGGTAAAGTAAAATTTAGCCTATACAATCGTGATAATGAAGTATTTTTAATATCAACAGTTAAAACATTAATCATTAGAAATGAGGTATAAAATAATATCACTTACCTTTATCATTTTCATTCTAATGCGTAGTTTAATTTCTGCCTTGCCCATGTTAACTGAAATCGCCACGCTCTAATGCGCAGTTTAATTTCCACCCTGTGCAGCATATGTTATCTGATGAAAACCTAGCGGTAGACTGATAATAAAACCCGTCTTGCCGTCTTTAGAGTAGTTCGTGAACATTCCACGCATGCGCCTGTTCTAACAAATTAAACAACCTCTGCTTACCTGGATGAATCAGCAATTTACATGACATCTCCTGCACCTGTTGTTTTGTAACAATACAAAATACCTGTCTGCACCTGTTGTTTTGTAAAATACCTGATACCACCTTTTGTGATATAATGACAGAGCTTCTGGATAGTATAAGGAAGTTTACCTGAATACCGATCATGTACATAACTCTCTACCTGGATTCATTAACACTGTAATAACAGAGAAGGGGGGTGAGTTAGAAACCTTACTAATACTTTTGAAAAAAGGGGTGGGGAATAGTTTAGGACTATAGTTTATACTTGTTTGGAGGGGTAAAAGCGGGGTTTGGGCTGAAAACATTGTTTTCCTCTACTACTATGGTTCCTACAAATCTCTAATGGCTGCTCTAGATCGTTTTTTTTTTTTCAATATGCTCTGGTCGTAGTATACATATTGAAGAAACAAGAGTAGATTGGATAAGAAGTAGAATAGGTAACAACATGAAATGCTCTCCATGTAATAAATTTAATTTGGCTAAGCTTGCAGTTTTAGGTGCAAATTTTTCAACTTGGGGAAAAATTTGATCTTAATTATCCACTTTAAAAGTCTTCAAAATTAACAACCTGTTAATTCTGTCGAATAAAAGTTTGTTTTCTTTTAGCTTCATTTGGAAGGATAAATGTGATAAAGATTTTCTTTAAAATTAATAATCGCTACTAAATCCACCCAAACAGGTTCTTAGTGAGATAAATACAATCTTTTACAAGGTTTGGTCACAGGATGAAATTAAAAAAGAAGAAATATTTCCGTTAAGGGTTATCGTATGGAGCTAGGTAGAGAAATATGATTGATATATTTAAGATTAGGAATGCGTTGCAAAGGATTAGAGGCATATTGTCTGATAATCTATAAGGAAAAGCTTGTTAAAGTTTTCAGTATCAGATCCTGATTATTTCTTCTCATTTGGAACATATCGCGTAGATTCATTGAAGAAAATGATCTTAATCATATATGAATAGACGTCTTTGTTATTGTTCTTGTTGTTGATGTTGTTGTTGTAGGGTTTAGCGCCATTTTTCAGCACAAGATAGGCTATATATGGCGGCCAGTCTCAATGGCGGAAGAAAACTCCGGGAAAACCCCCGAAAGAACCACCGACCCATTACGTCTTTAAAACATATTTAGAGCTAAACAGATGATTAAAATAGTCACAGGTTAACATTTGATTACAATCACAAACATCATTGCATGCAAATAGGTGGAAAAGTTTATTATAAAACATGGTTTCAGAAAGGCATTAGGTGAATAATTCGATTAATAAGCATGGGCACCCGCGAGATTTTGTGCGGGGTTGGGGGTGTTGGAGGGTCAGGAAGTTTTGCAGGGGGATGTTTATGATTTTTTTTCAGGGAGGTGAGTCAGTCACGGCCGGGAGATTTAGTATAAAAAGCAGTCTGAAACTAAAACTAATATTTATTAAGCGTTTGAACATAATCTTTTGACATATTTTCAGCTTCATTTGCATGATTAAATTTGTCGGAATATACATACGTACGTACGTACATAAATACATGCATACATACATACATACATACATACATACATACATACATACATACATACATACATACATACATACATACATACATACATACATACATACATACATACATACATACATACATACATACATACATACATACATACATACATACATACATGCATGCATGCATGCATAGATACATACATACATACATACATACATACATACATACATACATACATACATACATACATACATACATACATACATACATACATACATACATACATACATACATACATACATACATACATACATACATACATACATACATACATACATACATACATACATGCATGCATGCATACATACATACATACATACATACATACATACATACATACATACATACATACATACATACATACATACATACATACATACATACATACATACATACATACATACATAATTTATTTATTTATTATATATATTAATTTATTTATTTTTTTATTTATTTATTTATTTTTTGGGGGTCACGTTCACTTTTAGATGCTGCAAAACCCCCCACATGTTAATGAGTATATTTCCTGGAAAAGTTTCGATAGTTTTAAACATAGATATTAGCATTAATTTCATAGAATTTTATTGCATAAAGTCATGCAAAATAAATTTCTCATATCTTTTGTGACTGTCACAAAACGAAGATTTTTAAAATAAATATATTTTTGCAAAGGATATAAAGTAAATATAGTCATACAAATAATTTGGAAATCACAAACGTAAGTATTAACTTTCAAATTAAAGCGAAACTCTGACTGATGATATAATGAATCTAATAATTCTAAAAGCAAAGAATTATAATTATCAATTTAGTACAGACAGGTCAAGTTTGTCTCCGTTCAAAAAGACTGATGCTTTAGGTTTAATGTAGAAAATTTATCGCTTAAAGGAACTTTCAGTGGGGCAAATTTGACAATAGATTGTTATTGTGCAAACAGTTGATAGTCATAACTTTGTTGTTGTAAACACACACACACGCACACACACACACACACACACACACACATAATATATGTATAGTATGTACGCTGTATCAGTGATATACCACGAGATGTATAACTTCTCATTAAAAGGAAACGAAGCTTGCCGAGTTTCATTTTAATGAAACATTTATACAGCGTGTGGTATATCATTGATACAGCGCAATACTATAAATATATTTTATTTATACCACATACAAATTGTCATCTTTTTTATGGGAGATAAACCTGACGGTCATAAACAATGCACTGTAGGGGAGTGAACTCTTCACAATCCCTCGCATATATGTACGCTCAAAAAAGCTCTATATGTAATTCTTAATTTCACATACATTTCATTCATATTAATTGCTTTATATTTCCTTTAATAATATTAAATGAAATGAAAACACAAGGCTGACACTAACAAAATCGCCATTTACATTTATGCGGATAGTACTAATATTAATACCCTTTGTAACTACCTTAATCCTACAAGTTGAGGCTACGACATCGTAGCTACTATACGGAGACTACGATTCGAACCAGAAATATCTAAATACTAAAGGAACCAGAGGTAATGAAACAATTTAACCCTAACTACATTCCGTTGATATCTTTTCTGTCCATATTTCCCTATTCCTATTGACTCTCAGTATAACTTTCAATAAAGCTCTACGCTTCTGCTGTGAGGGTTATGAGAAGTCACCTGTTGCAAGATGTGGACCCAGTTTACATTTTCCGTAGGTTCATAACAAACATGTTTTGTAGGGTGATGTTTGATCCGTAGAATGGGTTGTTGATAATCTGATTCTTTTGAATATTACGAGTTTGGGAACTTGATATAATACAGTCTGTTACTGTGTAGTTTGATTTTTGCACAGAGAGAGAGAGAGAGAGAGAGAGAGAGAGAGAGAGAGAGAGAGAGAGAGAGAGAGAGAGAGAGAGAGAGAGAGAGAGAGAGAGAGAGAGAGAGAGAGAGAGAGAGAGAGAGAGAGAGAGAGAGAGAGAGAGAGCAAGCAGTGTTGAAAGAGATGAAAGCAGCCAACACAGGGTGGAACTCAATAATATTTTTTTCCTGGATTGAGTATTGTTGGTATTTTTGTATAAAAATGTTAGTATCTAAAAAAATATTTACATGAAAATTATTTTTGTTGTTATTTTTTCATTTATAAATGTAATATTCCAAGGAATTCATATCCATGTTTAGAGAGCAAAGCTATAAAAATATGATCCTTATGTATATTCATATGCCATGGGCAAATCACAATTTGATATATCAATACTATTGGTATATCAAGTTGCTTTATACCAACACTTTAAATGCATGTTAATTTTTAATCTGTGTATGTATGTATGTATGTATGTATGTATGTATGTATGTATGTATGTATGTATGTATGTATGTATGTATGTATGTATGTATGTATGTATGTATGTATGTATGTATGTATGTATGTATGTATGTATGTATGTATGTATGTATGTATGTATGTATGTATGTATGTATGTATGTATGTATGTATGTATGTATGTATGTATGTATGTATGTATGTATGTATGTATGCTTTGTGAATGAGTATGCCGGTATATGCATCCTCTTATATTTGTTTAGCAGAAATAATGTTATCTTCAAAATGCATGTAAACAACATTTATTTTACTATTATCCAGTTTTCTTTCTTTTCTCACCATCTTTCACCTAAAAAAAACACAAATTAATGATCCAGAAATATTATATTTAATTTGTATTGTTTGCATTATGTTATATATAATTCTATTTTTGGACTTGACATTGCCAGACATCAAAATGAATGTGTGTTTGACTAGAGACATCAGAATTTGTCTTTTATTTTGGTAAGCAAGTAATACATAGCCCCTATTTTCTATAAGCGTGTGTGTTCAATATTAGGATCAATATCAATACATATTTTTGGGGTTTTGTCCTGGTTATTGAAATCCACCCATAAAATTACAGTCTACATGATGTTGACCACATTCTGTGTTATGGGTTTAGTAACAGATTGTTCTAGAATGAAACAATTCAATTAAGTCAACGTATTTTTAGAAAATGCTAATCGTGGCCTGGATAAGTAGAGGGCTTTATAATCTGATCTAAAAATTATTCATTCTTGTTGCAGGCTCGTGCAGAATCTTCTGTTCTGTATTATTGTATTCAGTACCGTATTTTTTTTAAAAAATAATTTATTTAAATTATTTATTTAATAGATATACAAAGTGCTCATAAAATAATATTGGACAGAAACATTAGCTGGGAATTGTAGTGAATTCAAACAAGGACATCTTAGTTTATATTATGGTGGTGTATTGTGTGAGTATTGTCACACAACCGTAGGTGACAACAGGCACATAAATACCTTCACCACTGGATCTTCTTTTGAACGCCAGTGGAATTTAATAAACACTTTATTCATTTATGATAAAACTTTTTGGACTATTTTGGGATTTGTTTTACATTACTGTAAGTTCTTATTAAATTTTCACTTTGTAAAATAAATTATTTGTTGAATTACACAAAATATGTTGATTATACCTCTTTTTTATTTCATAAAGACCATAGAGTTGTAATAATATACATCTATGTCCTATGAATTAAATATTTTACAAAGTATACGTCTTACATTTGTCATCTGAAGAAAAATAAGATAATAATGTAATTGTTATAAATATTTTAATCAAGGAAGATTCAAATGTCAGACTAATCAAATACAGTACATCGACTAAATTGACGAGGCATCAATCAACTTGAATGTAATATAATATAGATTACAAGAAAAGACAATATGTAGATGTATGTACTCACTCCATTCCAAGGATGAAACGTCTTGGCGGGTATTAACTCCATTCAAGGTAATAAACACCTTAGCGGATATTAACTCCATTCGAGGTTGTTGTTGTTGTGGGGCTTAACGCCATTTTCAGCACACTATAGGCTATACATAGCGGTCAGTATTATTGGTGGAGGAAGAAACCGGGAAATCCACGGAAAGAACCACCGACTAACGAGAAACTACTGGCAAGCTTTCTCATATATCCACATTCGCCGAATCCTAGACTCAAACCCATGCAGACAGAGGTGAGATGGCAGTGATCCGTAACGGGGAGCGCTTGGCCCACTCGGCCACCTTGGTAATAATTGCAGTTCAAACGCATTGATCTCCAGCAAGATTTAATAAAGCGAAACAGGCAGCGAATTTCTACGTGCCTGCGTTATTTAGACTGTCTACTACTACTACTACTACTACTACTACTACTACTACTACTACTACTACTACTACTACTACTACTACTACTACTACTACTACTAACAACGGGGCCCCGAGTGGCCGAGTGGTCTAAAGCACTGTCCGTTACGGATCACTGCCATCTCACCTCTGTCTGCGTGGGTTCGAGTCTAAGATTCGGCGAATGTGGATATGTGAGAAAGCTTGCCAGTAGCTTCTTGTGGGTCGGTGGTTCTTTCCGGTGATTTCCCGGTTTCTTCCTCCACCATTAATACTGGCCGCCATGAATAGCCTATCGTGTGCTGAAAAATGGCGTTAAGACCAACAACAACAACAACAACAACTACTACTACTACTACTACTAACAACAACAACAATAATAATAATAATAATAATAATAATAATAATAATAATAATAATAATAATAATAATAATAATAATAATAATAATAATAATAATAATAATAATAATGCTATGTAAGATAAAGAAGCAGAGAGGCTGAACCCTACAACTTTCTGGAGACTTTATTTTTGAAAATCAAGGGTTCCTACGAAGGCTGAGGCTGAACCCTACAACTTTCTAGAGATCTTATTTTTGAAAATTAAGGGTTTCTAAGAAGGCTGAGAAAAAAGTTTTTGACCTTAATAGTGAAACTTTCTCTAATTGACCAGACTTTTTGCTCGATTAATTCACGATATGGTCACTACGCGTATGTCCTTCAGCTACTCTGTTGCTATGAATTAACCAAAGATTTTATCTAAACCTACACGATACCTTGATCCAGGATCATGTAATTTTATCATTATAAAACCAAAAGGAACAGCTTGAGCTCTAGAAAAGTAATTTTTAAATTTACTCATATCCATGTCCCATGAACACCAATTATAATAAATATTTTTTAAAGTATAATTATCTACGCCGTTAAACACAACCAAAATATTACAGTTATCTCTGATCATCTTAGGTATCTGCGTGTATCTCTGAGTAAAATAAATCACATCAGCATTTTTATGTCTTCCTCGAGAAAATATTCTAGCTGGATTGGATTGTTTGTCCAGCATCACATCATTGTACACTACAAGGTTATTATTGAATCCATCTAAGTCATATACGGATGAAGCTTCATCAATAACGGTAATAAAATCAATGATATAATTTTTGTCCAGTAATTTCGCATTTTAATTAAAATCTTTAAATACCTCGTAACATCGTTGATCATCTACAGATGGCGCTATCAAATACAACTTATTCCACTTGAGCCATCGCATTATCAGATTAAGCAATAATTGTGTCTTACCAGATCCAGATGGACCTATTATAATCATTCTGATAGAATTAGGTAACGCGGGATGGTGAATTACTGGCTCTTGTTTTGGTGTCGCAGAAAAGTCAATTATATCAATATAATAATGATATGAGTTTATATTGTGTTCGATGTAGAGCAACAACCCCCACAAAAAATAAGAGACTCGCACTCACAGGCCAGTGTGTAAAATGTGCTACAAGCAAATATAAATTTATTTCCACCTTGATGAATATTAAGGGTGGTGATATAGCCGCTTCGTTAGTGAAATTGCCAGGAACTCCATGGGCAAAATACTCTGGTGAGAAACATCTTCCCGGATATAATTATTGTGGCCCTGAATCACGTCTTGATATCAGACTCGATAACCACAATTGACCAAGACCAGGAGAGTATCCAGTAAATAAGATCGATCAAGCGTGTCACATTCATGACGATGCTTATAAAAATCCAGATTTGCAACAACGGTATGATGTGAAATTGATTCACGATTAAATTCTATGTCTAATAAATCTCTCAGAGAATCTCTAGAAAGCTTCCTAATAAAATCTGCTATGAAAGGTAAAATAATGATAGGGGCTGGTAATTAATCAACTGATTATTATAATGAAATCTGTTTATTATTACCCGAGAGGGTATTGGCGAGGTAAGGCAGACATTAGCAAACTTGCCGCTTCAGCAAAAATTTTGCGTGATGTTGCTGCAGTGTGGTTAGCACGACAGGCAACATGTCAAATCTTTCTAAATCCACCTAAAATAATTCAATACGCACATTTCGATGTCAACGTTCCTAATGAAGTTCATCAAGCGGATATCTTGTTTTTGCCACACGATACCATTAAAACAGATAGACGTCAGCACACATACAGATACGCGTTAACCTTCGTTGACGTTGCCATCAGATATAAAGAAGCGGAACCGCTCTCAACAAAGACAGCATATGAAGTTGCATCTGCGTTCGAACGAATTTATCAGCGAGGACCATTACAATGGCCAAAACTACTACAGGTTGAACCTGGCTAAGAATTTCTTGATGCAGTATCATCGTTGATGAACAAGTATAACGTTAAAATCAGACAAGGACTCACGGAGATTCATCGTGATCAGGCAATCGTTGAACGATTTAATCCAACACTTGCTGAGCGGTTATTCGGGTATCAATATGCAAAGGAAATATCTGCTGACTTTAAGACAAAAGATAGATCTCGTGAATGGGTTGCAAGGTTACCGAGTGTGATAGCTGCGTTGAATAAGGAAGTTACTCGTGCAACTTGTATGAAAACGTCTGATGCGATCACAAAAAATATAAAAAACGTCAATCTATTTCTCAACCAGTACTAGGCAATGTTAAGGTTAGATATTTATACGAACCTGGCGAACCCAAAGGAGGCAGAAAAAGGGCAACTGATCTAATTTGGAGTGTGACCACACAACAAATATCCAGCGTGGTAAGGTCCACTGGTAGACCAGCAATCTACAGATTAGATTCAACTGCTCCTCAGCGTGGATTTGTACGAGACCAATTACAAATAATTCCTAAGGATACGCAATTACCACCGAGTACACTTTTATAAGCTTGCAGCCCCTCGACATCGATTACACTCCAAACATGTCAGCATCACATTTTCTATTAATTCTATCAACGGTAAATTGTCTTGGGTTGTTGCTCGAATACTGCCACAACATTATTGCATTGCAATTTGCGCAATGATTATTTTGTCGTTGTTTTACATCATAATAATATCCACATCTATATCTAACTCGCGATTATTTTTTTTCACACTGCTTATAGCTGACTAATTTAATATAAATACTGACATTATTAGTGATTTCTTCGGTTATTACGCAATCCATGATAACTCGTTTCAGTTGTGATATTTTTCTAACTCGAAACTCGAGATACTGCGAGATAAACTAGATTTAACCACTCAATACGATCATCGACGATCCAAACTGTAGTATCAGTGATAGTTAATCTCTGAGACGAATGAATCGTTATAGCGCACCCTAACGTCCATGGCGATTTATCCATGTCTAACGCGGTCTTGAAAACATCAACAGTGACAAGGACAATATCATTTAACACAAGATTTTGTATTCGGACACTTTCAGTGTCTACACAAGGAATCTCAACATCAACATTTTGTTGTCTAGTATCTGCTGGGCGATAACACAACGGTAAGGTAACTTTTGGAATTTTTCCCTGTGTAACGCATATAATTTCTTTTGTAGTTCGTCACGATCTATTTTTCTACTGGCAACTATCAAATCAGCAGGTTTCAATAGGGTCCAAAAGTCATTCATGGATATTTCTGGAATTATCTCACGCATTACTTCTTATTGTATTTTATCTGGTTGTAGTCGTATTAATCTTTTGAATTCTTTCAGCGAATCATCAACAGCTTTATCATCATCATGTATTTCTTCATAATAACCTACAAATGTTTTCAACCACTCATGTGGAGACTGCCCAGCAAAGGGAGGTGGTTCACCATGATCGCCACACATACTCACAGCAGTATTCTTTAGTAACAGCCAATCAAGAAATATTTGTAATACCTCCAGAGGCACCATGCATATCTCGTCCGATATGATGATTTTAGGTATATATTTTTCACCCATTCGTGATGGGGTCCATGTATCTCCGCACCATCTAAATAAACTATGATATGTACACGATTTTACACTTCGTTGCTTTTTTCCCTGGCGATATTGTTTGTTGGTGTCAAAACAATCATATCTAAACTCATAAATAAGTTAATCCCGCGTGTTGTTTTACCTGAATCTCCACATTCATTTAGGTAAACGGTCTTATGTCTAGATACAGGATCTTACACGGATGGTGCAGATGATTTTGATTCTTGATTATTTCTGTAAAATGTTTCCTCAATTTCAACATCGGGAGATTCACAATAACTAAGTATATTTTCTTGTTTTATCATCCACGTTCCCTATTCACCATTACCGAGATTTAATGAATCTTTATATTTGTGTGTACATAAAATGAATCTGTCGCGACTCTAACAGCGTATCGAGGAAATCTGTTTATCATCGATAATAGATTTATCGAAACATAAGCTAGCATCAAAGATCTTAGATGAGTAAACTGCGGTGATTCGCCATCAGTATAGCTCACAATGGTACCTAGTTTTGTTTTATCTGATAAATAAGCATTACATTGACTTTTAAATGTATTTTTTCCATCGTATTAGCGATTAAAAAATCGAGTTCAGCATCAACCATGATCAATCTTGTACAAGTTCGTTTATGATCATGTGATCCTCCTTGTGTAAACTTACCGATAATTTTTCTGCCGAGAACTTTTGCAAGTTTCTCATCGTGTTTAGCAGGTTCTGGCAACCAAACTTGCTTTTGCACGCGATATGATATAATAGCTTCAGCTACTTTTAACGATACTAAAATTTCAGCATCAAGCATACATCTTAGCAGAAATATTGGAGCCCAACATTTTTCAGAAAAATGTTTTCCAAACCAAGCATAAACAATCGGACGGAGAACTTCTCTGAACTCGAATGAGCAAATCCTCTTAAGTCAAAATCTGGTAAGGGTCCATTTATCGTAACTGTGCTCATGTCATGTGTAGGATGTCCAAATCTATTAAAGCATTTAGAACACTCTCCATATCCAAGAAAACTCCCAGGATAATACGCTACCATATCAACTGAGATAATGTCGTTGTAATTATATTTAGCATTCCACAATCCACCGTGTCCGTATTCGATACAACTTCTCACGACATCTTCAAGAAATTCTTATCGTGTCGGTTTCAACGAGTTTTTCTCCTGAGCGAAATGAGCAGAAACTGATGGTACTGTAAAACAATTACTTAGTAATTGTCTAACTTTGACATCATCAGAAGTATATTTCAGTGCAAGTTTTTCCATTTCTTTATAAATAGATGCTGTACGATAGATACAAACTAATCATAATGATCACATTCAGAACTCTGAAACAACCACACAAAAACAGGGCCATGTTTGCTAATATCACCGATGGCATCGAATCGTGTTAAAATTAGTCCATGCATGTGCGTTATGAACGATGATTGTTATAAGGTTTCCATTTTTTATATATTTTGGTTTGGACAAAATCTCTCCGGTTAATGTCTTCACTGTTACTGAAAATTCTAATAAATTTTCTAGCTCAGCAACGTCGCTAATGGACGCTCCAGTGTCTTTAACTTTTTCAGCCCACATATTTTTTTTACGCCTTATATCTGTTAAACCCTTCCCCTGTATCGCGTTTGTGAAGTGTTCTATAACTCGCTTGCAAAACAGTTTATTCTTGACGAAGTCAAGGATGACAATTTTATTTTCTTGAGATCCTTTACGTCAGGTTTATCATTTAACAGATAGATAGCGTACACAACAACAGTTACTGGATAAGATCGCTTATAATACTGCTTGTATATTCCAGTCAGTATTCCTGGTTTGGAATTTGCGCCCAGGATAATATTATTCCCTGACTTCTGGACGGATTCGCGTTTGTCTCGGATGATCCAAATATCATCCTCTGTTTTTACAATAAATTTTACTAAAATAATATATTTCCGAACATCGAGGTAGTCAATGATTTCTCTTGCTCGTTTGCCATTCATCACATGGATAACATTTACAATCCTGAAAGTGGACCACACATGAACTGCACCATCGTGGCGAAACTCCTTCTTGGCTTCACTGATGCGTTTAGTTATATCCGCATTCGTTAAAGCTAGATCTGGCATCGAGAAACTAGATTTATGTAGACTGTCAAGATCAAATCTAGCGGCGGCAGGCTCAATTGCGGATAATTCCTGTATATTATAATTAAGGCAAATATGCATCTAAATTGAAGTATCAATCATTTATATATGATTCAACCAAATCACAATTGCTGCTGGATTAAGATTGGTTACACGTCTCCATGTAACAAAACTTGCGTAAACGATTTCTGTTGTTATCACATGCAATGCGTTAGAAACGGGAGTCTCGGGCCTAAACCGTGTATACGGTGTGGTGTTGGTGTGCGAGGAAAGACGCACCTTTGTGCGCAATGTAGTGGTAAAAGATGCATGGAGTTTAAAAGATATTACGATAAAAAAATATAAATCTGAATCTAATATAAAGCGCGAAGAAGATTATCTAGCTAGATATTCAAAACAATGATTTAAATAAATAGTATATAATATATAAATGGAGCAAAATGAGTTTATGCCTCGTCCAATCCTAACCAATTATGAATCGAATGTTAATGGCATCATTAGGAATTGCAGATTGAAAAAACCAGTAGGTAGTGTTACCAATGTTGGTTATCTTGTGTTTAAAGGCAGCGGAAATAAACATTATGTATCACATAGATTTGTGGTCGAGTGTTTTTTTTTTGGGACCGAGCAAGGACAGGTATGTTGTCGACTACATAAACGGCGATAAACTGGACAACTCACTTTAAAATTTACGTGTCATCACGCAAAGTGAAAACTACAGATCTGGAAACACAGGTTTTGTAAATAATACTGTAAAACCTGTTAAATCAGTGAATGCATCGTCTGGAGAAGAAATTATGTTCAAGTCAATTTATTCCGCTAGTAAACATTTTAATATATCATCACCTTCAGTTAAACGTTCAGCTGATGGCGTCATAGATCTACTTATTCCTTAAAATTTTCACAAAATATTATGTTCCAGTACCTAGATGATCAAGCGCAACGACCGGGATAAGTATAAAACTTTTCAGTATTGTAGTTATTGTTAAGAACCTAATATTATTTAGTTTGCAATCATTCAGAAAATATTATAAGATGGTTCTCCACAAAGATGCATAAACTGCATTTGATACATGAAACATTCTCTACTTAATCAGATTTAATTATTTTATAAAGTTTTTATTTTGTTCTAGTTTTATCAAAATCGTTGTTTTTTACGCTATTTATCAGGCATTTTAGTCGATCTTATCATTGTTTTTTGTTGACTTTGCTCGTTTTCGCTGTGTCAAAACCCCAGGAAGGTTAGCGGGAATTAACATTAAGTTTTAAATTTGTTGATCAAATACTAGTTTTTTTTCGGTTTTTGTATCGTAATTCGCTCATAAAAATCTACACAATACGAGCAAAAGAACTGGAAAAAAAACGATTATTTGATGAACAAATTTAAAACTTAATGTTAATTTCCATTAACCTTCTTGGAATTTTGACCCAACGAAAACGAGCAAACTTAACGAAAATCTTTGTTCACGCTTCACGTATGATCAGATATATCATAATTCTTTGATGGAGAATCACTATATACACATAATATTGATAACATAGTAACGTTTTACAAACCTACCAGTGGTCTTTTCAATGCTAATTTGGCAACTCATTCCTTACTGATAAAATTATACTTTACCCATTGTTTATATAAATTCCGCGTACTGTACTTTTTGTTTTAGCATAAAATCCGCGTGCAGGATTCATAGAATGCATAGTCAGTAATGATGGCTAACTAAGCTCGCTGTATAATTAGATCCGTTATATCGATTTTATCGTAGTACGAGCAGAGAATTATTCGCTGTATACATTTCAGAATGAAAATGTGGCATCTGTTTAAGAGAAATTGGCTATATAATAAATACACGTATTGTGTACGACTCTATCATGATAAATATATATAGTGCTTGTACTACGCAAACCATGTGGCCAATTGCGCATGTGTAAAGCTATTTTAAGAACACATAACATCCGCTTGTCTAAATCAAACGGCTTATAACGCATGGATTCAGTATTATTTGTGTTATTCAGAATCATATATATTTTATGGAAACTAGAAAAATAAAATACCAGAAACTGTGGTTTTTGTTACCTTTAGGACTACTGTAGTCTAGGTAAGTATATATTAACTAATTTTATCCTAAACACTTAAACGTGGTATAGTTGGACTGGTAACGTGTAGTATATATGATCCAGCCGGTCAGGGATCTAATCCTGTGAATGACAATGTCTACAGAAGGCGATTTTACACCAAAAATATAAATTATTGGGGCGGCGCCCCCCTATCTTCATGTGCGCACACCAACCCACTATGTCAACACATGGTGGGTTGACTTTTTGTCAATCACCCATTGGTTGATCATTGGAGGTGGGTGTGCAAATGTGAAGATGGCATTCGTCCTTATTATAGCACCATCATCATCATTATATATTATGTGTTTATGCCGTCTTGTGCCGTCCAAAATACGTTGAACTGATATGAGATCATGACCTGCTAATTGGTACATCAGCCTTTGAGTTTCTAGAGTTTTAATAACGGATGTCTAGGAATTCTTGCAAGGTATATCTGATTAGTCACGAAGTAAGACATACACGTGTATAAACAGCCCTTTGAGTTTCTAGAGTTTCGGTCTCGGGTATCCTAGGAGCTTATAGGGGTATATATGTGCACATGCCCAGAGAAAACCCTTTGAGTTTCTAGAGTTTCGGTTTCGGATGTCCTAGGAACTTGTTGGGGTACACATGCGTAGACAAAACCCTCTGAGTCTCTAAAGTTTCGATTTCGGATATTTAGGCGGGGTAAATGTCTGAACAGGAACCTAATTAGGTAATCTGATTAACTAAGGAACGGTAGATCGAGTGTCAGTTCGCGTTAATATTTTGCTAATTTTTATATTAAACACATATTTATTATATAATGAATACTGAAAATGTAAATGCCATTGTTTCTGGTATTAAAAATTGCAACATAACGGTATCAATGTATCTGACAATCTTAACGCTGACAAAATTCTATGTGATTTTGACTCATTACAACAATTCAAAAACCAAAACAGATTTACGATATCGTCTGATTACAAATTTATGAAGGAAATCCAAGTTGGAATGGTAAAGTCACTGGCAATAGTCACTGATAATCAGGTAAAATTATTTGTGTCTCTCTCAAACGCTATTGACAAAATCAAGTTATAAGTATCTCATGAATAAGAACAGAAAAAGATTATGAATTCTCGTAAAAGACAGTTGAGGGAATATTGTGAAAATACGAGTGAAAATGAAAGCGAAAGTGAAAGACATAATGAGGGGCCATTGACTGTTATAATTGCTAAACACCAAACCCTTGGGAAAACTAATGCATATTCTACCTAAGTAAATATATATATATATATATATATATATATATATATATATATATATATATATATATATATATATATATTGTAACTGTGTTGTATAAGGACCAACCGTTATGTATCAAGTACCATAGAAAAGTATCAAAGATATTGGTTTTTTGTTTTGCATTTTGACGCATTGCGATCTTAATTTGGTGGGAATCTTTGGACCAGAATTGTAGGAGAAGAAAAACTTGCGACAAGGTCAGTAAGTTATTTGCTCTATTTTTTCAAAACACTACGGCGTCATAATTGTAAGTATTGGCATTATGTTTACTAAATTACTGGGATTGGTTTTGTAGTGTTTAATTTATAAGCGTATTTGAGACATTGCTTTGAGTTTACGTAGAGAATTATGTACACTGTTAGCTTGTCAGAGTATTTCGCTGGTAGGGCACTTCGTAGTAACCAGCACTTTTAGTAATACGTTATATCAGAGTTTACGAATGTTTGAATTCGATTTAAGAAAATGATCGATGTATGAATAGATGTTTGAATATAGATGTTTGAATATATTCGAGCATGGATATTTGAAAATTTATAAATTTGGTATGAGTTTTGATGTAAAGATGTGCGTGTGATTGTTGTGTAATGGAATTATGAGGTTGTACTGATGTGAATCAATTAATTTTTATATGTGCACCAGTAATTGATACCGCACTTTTATTATGCTGTGTTATTATATTGTGTTTTACCATACAAGCGTGTATGCTTATTTCGGTGTGAATCAATGCGTGACCGGTAAAATTTAATAGCTTTATTTGATGATAGGCTGTGTGTAGTGTGACATGGAAGCGCTGAGGAAAAATATCGTACCATCCTGTTGTTTTTTTTTTCACATGAAGCTTTTCAGGGGACAGAACTTCCGGTGCAAGTTAGGAGTCCCGAGTCTCTAAGAGGGAGCTGGAAGTGAGGCTGACAGTGCAGTCGGAGTCGACAACGGGTAGTCGACGTAGAGAAGAGGGATAGATGGTGGAGGAGGAAGAAAGCAGTTAGGAGGAGGAAATAGAGGAGGAGGAGATGGAACTTGTAGGGAGTCGGGCAGGAAGAGAAGGAATTATAAGATAAAGAAGGAAAATAAAGATGAATAGAACACAAGGACAGGTGGAAATCTCTCACTCATGGAATCAAATCATGCGATAGGCTAGAAAGGGTTCGAGAGGAAGAAGTGTATTTTGGGAAATTCGAATTATTGACAATTTAATTGTTATTAGATTATTGTTATTGAACTTCAGCCTCTTTATATCTTTAATTATGTAACCGTCGGCACTGCTGATTGGGAGGTTCGGGGCTGTACATCTCACTTTCACTAACTCAGTTTCCAAACTAAAATCGAGCCTGGATTGGACTTCTGCAATGATTTAAATAAATATTGGAAGCTCCACCACCCCTAATCACTTACAACCAAAACCTCACAGTGTGTGTGTGGGGTGGGTGGGTGACCATTACACATTACGTATTAAAAGTGAACGATGTTCATTTTTTACAAGCAATTCTTTTCATGATGTGGACCGAATCCAACAAAAAACCGAAATCATAACGTTGACTTGTTTTTATCGCTCATTCAAACATCGAACTACAGAAACAGAAGTACATTTCAAAAATTTAATGAAAGTTTTCATATTCTCATATATATATATATTGATTTATTAGATTTCTATAAGATATCGGACAAAATGGAGAGAAATGTAAAGGGAATGCTGTTTAAATAAGATGACATAGGATATGTAAACTGAGAAGTGAGTGTAAACTTTTTATATTGAGTGCTTACTTAAATCATGAATACTGTTACGATCCTGTTTACGACTCTCGCGAATAGTACTTTCAGTCATTACAGTTTTTGGGTTTGCCAGATACTAATTTCATGTGAAATGAATGTAGATTTTTACTTGTGGTGTTGGTATTGGTTATTTCTGTATAATAAAACTCTTGAATGACAGATGAGAATAAGAGAAGAATGAAGAAATGTGTTATCTATGATGTAAATAAATACAGAATAAATTATGTTTTACTTTTTATTGTGTTCTCTTATTTTCTTTTCCTAACATTCATAGATCAGAATTATATTGTCATACAGATTAACATTTTTCACTTCATGTCCATACATTTACTATACATCAAAAGGAAATATGATTGTTTGCTTATTACACAATTGTTTATGTATACATCAGGAAACAATTTTATCATAAATTTATTATACAGTAATTTTAATAAAATTAAGATTATATTTTTACAACAGCAAAATATAATCTTAGTAGTAAAAGGTTGTACTAATTGTATTAACTGTCTATAAAATAAAACTTTCAAATAAAAATCTCGGCAATTTCGAAATTTAGAAAAATTCGAAATTTGTGTCCATCCAAAATCTTGAAAAATCCGAATTTTGGATATATCTGAAATTCATATAACATAAAATCTGGACAAATCCGAAATTTGGGTAAATCAAAATCTGGGCAAATCCGAAATTTGTATAACTTAAAATCTGGACCAGTCCAAATTTTGCATAATTCAAAATCGGGGCAAATCCGAATTTTGGATAAATCCGAAATTCGTATAACTTAAAATCTGGACAAATCCGAAATTTATATAGCTCAAAATCTGGGCAAATCAGAATTTTGGATTTTTTTTTAATTAGAGATAACCTTTGCCTGAATAAGATATTCATGACAGAATTTTTAAATAATGGTCGGAAAGGAGACAGATCGTTCTGACTTCGACTTTGTCTCTCGTCTGGCCATAGAACACAATTAATTTTACTATATAGTCTCTACATTTTTTTTCTCAGTACTGAACTTTCCACTGTGTCAATCAATACAAATCATATGCTAATCTAAAATACCTTCAAAAATGACTTTACGGTGAAGTTCTTATCAAGGGTTGACCTGCATTTTTGAGAGGCTGAATTGTAAACAAATCACCATGCAACGGAACACAGATTTCACTTCCGAATCATCACCATGGCCTTATTACTAACTGTGCACTGTCGCCGAAATGCACAGACAACCACACCAAAATCTTACATTCTAAAGAATAAACAATTGCCTTTAAATCCTTACCAAGAATGCCAAAATCTAACTCTCGTATCACCACTAAATGGAGACAGGAAAAAATGATGTAAAATAGAGTGGGACTATGTTACTTGGTACTGATTCAGAATTATTAATTGTGTCCTGTGTACTCTCTGTACCCTTGGAGAACCTCTGATGTTTACATCAAAATCATCAGAAGGGACACTCGAGGTTCCCCGATTCGGGTTAGAAACGGTAACGCTACCAACTTGCCCTAAACAACATAGAATGCTGGGAACAATGGCGCCATTACAGAGATAACGGAGCAACATTCCGAGAGGCAATATTTAATTAAAATAAAGAGTAAACAATTAAGACAACATGAAATAACGTCATCTAGTAATACATAGTATCTAACAGTTACTTGAATCATAGTGACGAGTTGAAATAATCATCACAATGGATGAAACGAAAGTCGGTCGGTCTCATTCAAAGCCAACATGTGCTTTCAACGAGGGACTGTCTCAAAGAATGGAAACAAGGTACATAAACGTAACATTTTAAATAATTTTACTAAACATATAAATAAGATAAAATTGTGAGACTGGCATAGCATTACCATTAGTAGGATCTGTAGTATCATTAGAGGTATGAAAGCAAATACTTAGTTCTAGCAAGCACTTAGTACCGCACCTCTCTAGACTATTTTCATATTAGGTTTTATAAACATTTGATAACAAAGAGTGAGAGAGAATTGAAAGAGTTTATAATTTTATTTGTAATGGTCTATTTGTATTTAAAAGTTAAGATGTACACTATTAGAAAATAATACTATTTTTATTGCTAATATAAATTTTAAAACATTTTACAACAACGTTGGTGCAATTTGTGTTAAATTAAGTGCCTTTTCTTCACAAAGAATCCAGTAAAAATAAAAACATCCCTTGGCATCGAAATACGTAGTTGACTGAAATCCATCCATTCGTACATACATACATACATACATACATACATACATACATACATACATACATACATACATACATACACACACACACACACACACACACACACATACATACATACATACACACACACACACACACACACATACATACATACATACATACATACATACATACATACATACATACATACATACATACATACATACATACATACATACATACATACATACATACTGTTACGACTATATTTTCACAAACTTAAGCTACAGAAACTATCATATCTTGTAAAACTTAACCATTTAATTATTAAAGTAGTCAAGAAAAAGCTAAAAGTTAAAACTTGTTCCCGACATTTGTTTCTATCGTCGAAAAAGAAAAACAACTATGAATTTCCTTTCTTATGTAGTTGCAGTAAGGAAATATTTTAGTACCATTGTCTTACAAATATTGAAATAGCTCTGTTACAGTGTAGATATTTCAAGAGCATTCCTGGAAGAAAATCGCAACGATATATATAATGTTCTGGCAATCACGTCAGATACCAATCTTTTAAAGCCTACGAGTATCATAACATAAAGATCGTTTTAAGTGCTGTAAAACCTAAGCAGTTATAGCCCACGTCATTGTTTAACTGCATACAACACACATCTTCCCCGATCAACCCCCTTCCCCACCCCACCGGCCCGTGCTTGACATGCTGATAGGCAGGATCTGGGTGGAAGAGAAATGGTAATATCAAATAAATTAACCTAGTGGAGTGCCGCCAGAGATCTCAAGACACTTATCTAGTCTCGTATTATAGTCATTTTACCTTTCTGTCAATTCACATGTATTTTATTCGCTGCTTGTATATAACATTACTTGACAAACCTGGTTTAACGCAATGTGTCTTATCTTATGCAAACAAATTCAGGCCAAGGCACTAAAAGCAGGTATGGAATTCTTCAGTCATTCCTCCTTGATTTAATGCATTGATAAATTAGCATTGATAAACACAATGCATTCAATAATCAATATGAACCAATCAATCTGATATGATAACCCATTCGTGTACGTAGACCTAACAATAATAATAAAACATTGTTTTGCGTAATAACAGTAGTGAGTGGGGATACTTTAGGGTCTATGTGACTATATTTTAAAAATGGGTGTTTGTACTATAAGGTATGTGGTACTTTAATATGGGTGTGATCTGAATATGCGTTACGCTAGGAACAAATAGAGACACATACATAGAGACTAGTACTAATATTAGTACCATAGTCCTTTTGTGGACACGGTACTAACATGAGTCTATGCGTGTTAATGGAGCAGTTGGGTGATTCACACCCGGCTTGTTTTTAGGCTAATATTTAAAATTTTGAACATGTTTTTAGATATATTATGAAATAAATTGAGTAGTCCTCTTATGTAATACTGGAATAATCGCAAATCATTGTAGAAATATTGGTAAAATCTCGTTTACCTTTCTTATCCGATATTTTCGTTTTAGTCGTCCGCCATATTAGTTTAAATAATGCCTACTTCCTTTCTCAGCCTTATTTGTTTGTGTGCCATATAATGAAGTTAATGCCTTATTTTGGAAACGTAAACAGATTGTAGTAAAAATAGGGCGCGGTTTGAGTCGCAAATTCTGCCCATTAAAAGTAAATATGGTTCACCGGTGACTTTGAAGTTCCACCAAGAAGCAATTATTTTCTCAACAAAACCATATTCTGCAATTTATGTAAGTATCTATTTTCCATCTTCTCTCGTTAAGTCATTCAACAACTAATACCATAGCGTAGAATATGCATATATAGTCTGGCAAGCCTTATGGAATCAGTACACAATTAATAAAATCCGGTTCAGTACCCACGAATGTAGTCCCAGTCTATTTTTAGATCACTTTTTCCGGTCTAAATTTGGTGATGATACTAGAGTCAGCTTTTGGCATTCTTGGTAAGGATTTAAAGGCAATTGTTTATTCTTTAAAATGTGAGCTTATGGTGTGGTTGCCTTTGTATATTTCGACGACAGTGCACATTGAGTAATAAGGTCATGGTGATGATCCGGAAGTGAATTCTGTGTTCCGTTGCCTGGTGTTTTGTTTACAATTCAGCCTCTCAAAAAAATGCAGGTCAACCCTTGACAAGAACTAAACCGTAAAGTCATATTTGAAGGTATTTTAGATTAACATATGATTTGTATTGATTGTCACACAGTGGAAAGTTCAGTACTGAGAAACAAATGTAGAGAATATATAGTGAAATTAATTGTGTACTATGGCCTGTCAGTAAAAACTTGAAACTGATATAAAAATTTTATTATTAATGACATACACATGAAATTTTAATAGGTTATGTATATTGACTTTAAAAATATAAAAGTGAAATTAAAAATAAAAAAAATAATTTTAATTTTAAAAATTTAAATGAAATTTAAAAAACAATTAAAAAATAAAAATTTTCCACCAAGTATACACATATATAATATTTATTTGGAATGATATGAAAATATATCAGCATATATATACTCCTACACCATATACAAGCTCAAATGATGGATATTTGTCAAATTTGATCAGATAAAATATCTGTATTAGTCAAAATGAGACCCACATTTAAAATACATGAAGACAAAATTCTACTTTGCTTTGTACCTTTAGGTCATTGAAACTATTTATTTGGGGTCTAAACAGTTAATTTATGTGTTTATGATGGGGTGACTTCCTGAGTAACACATATCTGCTTGTATAGCTATCAGTAATTGTTTATAAACCTAGTTATAGGGTATTTAGTGAGAGGACAGAGATGAAGACTTTATACTAGAACCGGTTTAAGTTCTCCACAAAATCATATTAAGCTGTCAGAGAATGAAATACAGGTCAGAGGGGGTAAAATATACTTTACCCAGGTATATTTACCATTGCATGTAAGAAAACAGCAAAATGATGTAAGTTGAACACAGAATGCATTCCATTTTATTGTTCAGTTTCTTTAAGATGTTGATTGATGTAGTGCGGCATTGTGGCCCAGATGATATTGTGAGAATTCTCATGATCCATTTTGCTTTATGCATTATTAATGACTAATAATATTTGTTATCTGACACTTTAAAGATTACATAAGTAATATTCAAACAGATTATTTGAAGTTAACTTTCTACAACTGATCCTAATATGGTTTCATAGCTGACATGAACAAATATGCATATATTTTGTAATGTTTGGAATCAAAAGTTGACATTGTTAGGCTGACATAGTACCTATAGTGAATCTGTAAGGCTCAGTTTTGACTGTGTGCACTTAAAATATCCCAAGATGTTATTTTCATCATGAATATGCCTCTGTATGGTAACACATTTCAATTTAGTACTTTGACAGAGGGCGGTATTGCAGCATCAGCTAATATCTGATTCCATTGAATCATTGAATCATTGAACTTAATAACTTGGTAGCCAAGACTCTTAAAATAGACTAAAAATGTTCAAACAGATTATTTGAATCATGTTTGCACATGTGATGTTACCAAGTACATTGCATATGTCCGACACATGCAAATATCCATCCTTGTTTACAAGATTTCAGAACGAAAATTTCACATTTATTTGATGATATAGGATCTATTGGTACCTATAGTTGATCTGTGTGGTCACATTTTGCTATATTCACTTGCAATATCTAAAATTGTTTTTCCTTCATGAATAGGATTGCATATAGTAATAAATTTTAATTTGGTACATTGTCATTTGACTTTCCACTATACTGGTATGTATCAATGTTTGCACCAATGATCAAACCTCACGGTTCCAACATTGCCTTAAACTTTATGATACATACTCTACCTGATTAGTTATTTAACCTGTAAATGGCTAAATATGCTTGTAGAAACTTCATCTATTTTTAGGATGCATTTGTCACTTTAATACATGCCCATTGCTTCACATCTTTGAGTGTTACTCTATCAAGTTTACCTTTTTTAATCCTATTTGCAACCTTAATGTTATTTTGAAATCACCATTTCTAACACATTTTAACTTCATTTGCCTACATCTTTCTGTTTTTTTAGAATTAAGTGAAACATGTTATATCTTTTCAGGTCTAGCCTGGTATCTGGAACAAAGTATTAGAGTTGTATCATTTTGGAAGCTCTCCAGTAGTCCAATGGTGATAGCAAGGTGTCATAAGAACATGTGCAGTCTGCTGCTATAAGTGACCAAGATGAGTTCATATTAGTACACTGATATACAGCATCTCAAAGACATGGCTTAGATCTTCATGACAGAGATTCACATCATTTTTCAGTAAGGTGGAACTTCCCTGAAACTGTATTTTCATATTGCATTGTTGACTTTTGTAGTTATCGGCATTAAAATGGAATGCATATTTGCTATAAAACATGGTAGTGGTCCCATCAAAACTTTAAATTTGAGTGGGTTATTGGTTATACAAACAACTGCCCAAGTACCTAAAACAATAAATGTGGAACATAGCACCTGTCATTGTTTCTTTAGTATGTACACCTATATGCATCTGGATAGGCATGTTGCAATTTGCTGTCAAAATCATTGTGAGCTATCATGCTTCAGTACCCCTGGAATTAATATTATCAGTTGTACAGACCTAAACTACCATTTGTTTTAAACACCATTCATTAATCAACTTTTCTGCCTTAAATTTGTGAAACTGAATGTCATAACTTGTATGAAAATTTAATTTTTGGAAAATAAATAGTTTTTAAAATTTATATATTTATTTAAATGTTTATTAAAATTTAATATATCAATATTTTTAATTTCAAGAATATTTTCAGACAGGCCTTATCAAGTATTACAATTAGGTTTTTATCTCATTGGAAAATTCCTATAATTAAGGAAGATATAGCAAATTTAGTTTTTGTTTCTTAAGAACAATTGGATCCCTATAGAACACCAGCACTACACACTTTCTGATAGCTGTCACGTGTTTTGCTTGCAAGGAAATTTCAAAAGACTTTATGTATGAAGTTGAAATAGTAGTGGCATGCAAATAAAAAGTTTGACAAAAACATTGACCCTTTCAGGAATCAGTACACAATTAATAAAATCCGGTTCAGTACCCACGAATGTAGTCCCAGTCTATTTTTAGATCACTTTTTCCGGTCTAAATTTGGTGGTGATACTAGAGTCAGCTTTTGGCATTCTTGGTAAGGATTTAAAGGCAATTGTTTATTCTTTAAAATGTGAGCTTATGGTGTGGTTGTCTGTGTGTATTTCAGCGACAGTGCACATTGAGTAATAAGGTCATGGTGATGATCCGGAAGTGAATTCTGTGTTCCGTTGCCTGGTGTTTTGTTTACAATTCAGCCTCTCAAAAAAATGCAGGTCAACCCTTGACAAGAACTAAACCGTAAAGTCATCTTTGAAGGTTTTTTAGATTAACATATGATTTGTATTGATTGTCACACAGTGGAATGTTTAGTACTGAGAAACAAATGTAGAGAATATATAGTGAAATTAATTGTGTACTATGGCCTTATGTAGAAAAGGGGTCACGGCGAGAGACTAGCGTTATCTGTCATGGTGGACACGGTGAAGTTAGCATAATTATGCCAATTTATTTTACCGTGTAAGGGCTTAATAAATTCAAAATAAGTCAAACTTCTTTGACAAAATGATTATACTTATTTAGTAGATTTCTAAACTATTTGTGTTTCTGACTTAAGTGAGGATTTTGTTTGCTCCATTACATGGTATGTGATCAGTTTGTAGCCTCAACCACAACAAAACAAGTTGAGGCTACAACATCGTAGCTAACATAGAGACGTGGTTAAAGGCAGGGTTAGAGACAGGGTTAGAAACATAGACAAATTGATAAACATAAATCTATTCAACAAACTACTATATAGCCGACTAAATATGTTTTAGGAAAGAGAGAATATATATATTTTAGAGACAATGAAGTGGTCCTGAAAAGGACCATTTGGTTTTTTCTTCTTCTTCTTCTTCTTCTTCTTCTTCTTCTTCTTCTTCTTCTTCTTCTTCTTCTTCTTCTTCTTCTTCTTCTTTTTTCTTCTTCTAATTTCTCTCTTCTCTTCTTCTCCTCCACCAACTTCTCATCTTCTCCATTACATTTGTCTTCTTCTTTCTTCCATTTTCTGCTTTTCTCCTCCTTATTCTCTTCCTCCTCTTCTTTCTTCTTTTCATTATCTTCTTTTTTTCAAGCCTATCATTCCATCTTCTAACTTGTTCATTTTCCTCCAGATCCTCCTTTTCTTTTTTGTCCTCCTTGATAATCCCCTCAATTCCCTCTCCTTAAATTATTGATTTCCATTGTCAATCAGTGAGGGCTTTATGAACCATATTCTAACCTCCACTATCCCTATAGTATCCACCACCTCTTGTAACTTCTTCATTTTCGGTACAATATTACTTGCCATATGTGATTATTTAGTGTTGAATACCGCGATTGACGAACTCTACAATTTATACACCTCAAACATGGACTTGAAGAAAAGCATCCCCTCTTACGACACCCGAAACAATGTAAGAATCGGGTGCTTACGAACTACCAAACAACCCAGTGATGAGACTGCTAACCTAAAATAAATTTTTATACATGTCATTAGACTAATACTAACAAAACCCACCATACTTTATATCAACACATAGAGAAGGAATATTTTTATTTAGAAAAGACACCATAACCAACAATCACATCAGCAAAGGAGATAGTGTGTATAGTCACACTACTACACATTGACACAAAACAAACACTTAAGAGTGTATGGGCAAAGGAATTGCTAAGGGAAAAAGATACACGTACTCACACGCACACAAACAAAAATACACAGACAAACTATTACACCAGCAAAGGAGTCAATATTTATAGTCACACTATTCCACATTCACACACATCAAGTACCCATTAGTGCAGGGATAAGGGTTTTCTTTAGGAAATAAGACACACACACATTACCAACAAAATAAACGACACACACATTCCAAATGTTATATGTTAGCTTAGAATGTAAACGAAGATGAAATGTCCCGTACACCCAAAATATACTATTCATCAGATTAATTATACCATCTAACACCCCCTAAACACACTATCCTAAAATTCGTTCTTTTATTTTAGAATGTAAGAGAAGGAGCTGAAATCTAACAATATATATATATATATATATATATATATATATATATATATATATATATATATATATATATATATATATATATATATATATATATATATATATATATATATATATATCCCTTTCACCACAAAAATGCTATCCATTACATCCACTATATCATATTCTCTTCACAAAAGCACTATGTTACCTTAAAATGTAAGAGAAGGAGATAAAATCTCACAAAATTCAGATACAACGCTGTAAATATCAGCACCTATGGTCAGGAAGTACATTTCATTCATTTTGTTCTGAGATTAGTTTATTCTATTCTATTCTACAATAGTCATATATTGAGTAGTCATTGGTCTATAGCTTCCGCTCCGTTGCACAACTTTAACGTTTTGAGTTTATGTAGTTGGTTGACTACTATTGTCCAGTAGTCATATGTATAGTAGTGATGACTAGTTATTTACAAATTATTCATTAGCTATTTTTTTCTTTCAACAGTATAATGTAGTACTATTATGACCATTATTATTCGGGAATACAAAAATTTACTATTTGTCAACGCTCCTGGCGGATCGTGTGTGGCCCTGTTTAAATCATTAAGTTAGTTTAGGTACTAAATAAATAAGATGAATAAATGAGTTCGAGATGCTCCGAACTTCTGCTAAACCCATCAGGAGATCTCATTGGTAATTATACATAAGTTATTTATAGATTTTAGTAGTCAGCTAAGGTAGTCTGTGTAATCCGTTATGCTTTAGGACATTTGTGTATTTTCTGACATATGATTAGGTACGGTATAGCTATGTAGATTAAACTTTTTACGTAGCTTTAAAGTCCCTGCAATGTCCCTAAATGTGCCTCTATAATGTCCATTTTCTTTCCCTTTTCTATGTCCCTATTTTTTGTTTTTACAGTGTCGCTAAGGTGTCAGTAAGTATGTAAGACGAAGAGATCTGTTCAAGAGGCTCCGAGATTTATCTGAACAAACATGAAGTAGTTATGTATAGATGGATTATTTATAAATTTGATTAGTTAGCTACATTTTATATCCATTGGATTTGTAGGCCTATTTTGTTGTCTATATAGTGTTCCTAAAGTGTCGCTAAGTATGCTAATTTTATGTCCCTATTTCTATGTCTATTTTTGTATTTCATGGTCAATTTCTCCTAGAGTCTAAGTAGCTGACCAGAATACGCGCTACTGTAGGTAGGTAAATGAAGTTGATAGGTACAAATGGAGTTTTATAGGAACAAAGAGTTAAACACACACACACACACACACACACACACACACACACACTCCCAACGTTATGTGTTTGCATATAATGTAAACGAAAAAGAAATTTCTCAAAATATCTATCCCTTACACCACAAATATTATCCATCACACCACTATGCCCTCCAAGATATCATTCTCACTGTCCAAAATTCATTGTGTTTGCTTAGAATGTAAGAGAAGGAGATGAAATCTCACAAAATATCTATCCCTTGCACCACATAAATATTATCCATCACACCACTATGCCCTCCAAGATATCATTCTCACTGTCCAAAATTCATTGTGTTTGCTTAGAATGTAAGAGAAGGAGATGAAATCTCACAAAATATCTATCCCTTGCACCACATAAATATTATCCATCTCACCACTATGCTATTCAACATATTCTCACTATTTAAAATTCCTCGTGTTTGCTTAGAACGTCAGAGTTAGTTATTGCCCATCACTCCTGCTGAAGTATAGGCCGCCCAAAAAGGATTGCCAGAGACTTCTTTCCTGTGCCATCCCCTCAAGCTGACTCCAGGTGTGACCCAGCTTAGTGATACCATCCTAAAGGTCACTTCGCCATGTGTTTCTTAATCGACCCCTTCTCCGCTTGCCTCTAGGGTTCCACCTCAATGCCTGTCTGGTAATGTTGGTTGGTGGCTTGCGTAGGGTTTGTCCTATCCAGCCCCACCTTCTCTTCATGATCTTATCCTCTACTGGAAGCTGAGAGGTTCTCTGCCACAGGTTGGCATTGCTGATGGTGTCCGGCTATCGGATCTGGATAATTGTTCTTAGGCAACTGTTGATGAAGGTCTGCACTTTCTTTATGGTCGACCTAGTGGTTCTCCAGGTCTCTGCTCCATACAGTAGGACTGACTTTATATTAAAGTTGAACAGTCTGGTCTTGGTAGTCAAAGAAATTATTTAGACGTCTGCATCTGTACCACCTTGTTGTTTGATAATGCTGCCCAGGTATATGAAGGATTCCATCTCTTCCAGAGACTTCCATGCAGTGTGACATGATTGTTGCTAACATAATCGAGCTTGAGGATCTTGGTCTTGTCTTTGTGGATGTTGAGGCCACCTGTGTTGATGTGGCTGTCAATACGTAGATCTTGTCCTACATTTACTGCTGATCGTGGGACAAGAACGCTATGTCATCGGTAAAATCCAGGCCCTCAAGTTGACTCCACAATGTCCACTGATTCCACTTCTCCGCCCCTTGGGTGAATGTCTTCAAAATCCAATCGATAGTGAGAAGGAAGAGAAATGACGACAGCAAGCAGCCTTGCCTCACGCCAGTCCTCACTTGAAAGCTGTATGTGTGCTGCCCTACATTCCGTTATAAGTGTTCTTGATCATGTTCACCAACTAGGTTGGGATGCCGTAGTGGTGAAGAAGTTTCCAGAGTATCTCTCTGTCCACGCTGTCGAATGCCTTCTCATAATCGACAAAGTTGATGTAGAGCGAAGAATTCCACTCCAACGATTGCTCGACTATGATGGGAAGAGTAGCTGTTTGGTCCAAACACGATCTGTTCTGCCGGAAGCCTGCTTGTTCATCTCGTAACTGTGGGTCTACAGCCTTCTTCATCCTCTCCAAGATGACCCGGTTGAAGACTTTCCCTGGTACTGACAGGAGTGTTATTCCTCTGTAGTTGGAGCAATTGCTGAGATCGCCTTTCTTGTGGATCTTGATGAGGATCCCTTCCAGTCAGCTGGCATTTCTTCTTCTTCCCAGGTCTTTTTAAAGAAGAGGTATAGCATTTCCACTGAAGCCCCTAGGTCTGCTCTGAGAGCTTCTGCTGGGATGTCATCAGGTCCAGCTTCTTTGCCGTTCTTTATCATCCATCACCCCACACGCGAGTCGAACCGTCAGCTCAAATTTATGGCAGTGACCTGAAGATGACATGAGTGAGCTTGCATCAATGTCTCCCACTTCTGTCACAAAACCATGCGAGTCCTGATTCAGCCCCAAAGAAATTCGCTCGTCTCGCTAACATTATTGTAACATTTGAGAGACGCAAAATCGCACTTATATAAAATAGAAAACGAAAACTTACACCTACACGGTCAAATGAGAAGAGTTCAAGTAGTGCCTAAAACTGGGTCAAATTAAAGTTTATAACTAATATGAAACGATGACGCCATTTTAAGGAGAAAGAAAACACCAAACGATAATGGCTATCCGTTTCATACAATACTTTCCAAATGTGCTAGTAGAAGTTTGTGGGAGGATGATATGATTACCATTCAACACCATTTACATTCACTATAGAAAGAGAGACTGAGAGGTTAAGAGATTTAAAACGGTGGTAAATGTGATAGGATGACAGAACCAACGAGACCAGTGAAGAAAGAAATTCGTTTGGTGCCTCATGAAGATTGTTTTACAACCTAGTAGCCCAAAAGTGTTGTAGAAAAAATTAAGAAAGATGACATATACCTACACAGAAATTTAAAAGGTTTAAGTCAGTGGTTACCTTGTTGTATGTCATGTTCATACGAAATTTCGGCACAAATGAAAGCTAACACACACGCGCGCGCATACACACGTGTAAAGGGGACTAGTGATTTAACAAACGGACAGATTTAACGTTACATTGCAGAGAAAGAAAAAAAATGGAAAAAGACGGAAATGGAGGGAGGCCATTTTTTGGTTCTATTATTTTTAAAGGTATCACAGCACAATGATAATTAAGACAAAGATATATTCTATGTAAGTAATGTTCATAGACAATTGTTTTCATTCTGCCATAACATTTGTGGTTGTCCCAATTTAGGAGATGTCGTGTTTGGTAGCCCACGCTACAAACAATGTGGATAAGTTTCCAACAAAACAAAGTCTGGTTTTACTGCACTCTTAAGCAACGGAGAAGAAAAAAAAACAGGACAAATAGTGTTACATTTTCTGAACACATGTTTTGGTTTTAGAATGCAAGTTTACCATAGCTATGGTTATAGAGTGCAACTAAACTCGCTTAGTTGTTGAAAATTTTGTTGTTGTTGTTGTTGTGGGGCTTAACACCATTTTTCAGCACACGATAGGCTATACATGGCGGCCAGTATTAATGGTGGAGGAAGAAACCGGGAAATCATCGGAAAGAACCACCGACCCACGAGAAGCTACTGGCAAGCTTTATCACATATCCACATTCGCCGAATCTTAGACTCGAACACACGCAGACAGCGGTGAGATGGCAGTGATCCGTAACGGACAGCGCTTTAGACCACTCGACCACTCGGGGCCCCCGTAATTTTTGAAAAAAGCCGCGTGCTTGTTTTCCTTTTGAAAACATCATAGATCTAATGTTATAATTTGTTCGCGTGCCATAAATTGCAGAGGCAAAATATGATACCTGATGTGTACAAGATTTTATAACTACAAATTTTAGAGTGTAAGGTTTAGAAAAATATTACACGCCAAATGGAACTGTTCACATAATAAGGGTGACTACTGGCCACATTTTTGGAAACGTTTCCTAAAACAGAAACAGATACCATTAGGATATCAATCAAACTTATTGAGAGAGAGAGAGAGAGAGAGAGAGAGAGAGAGAGAGAGAGAGAGAGAGAGAGAGAGAGAGAGAGAGAGAGAGAGAGAGAGAGAGAGAAACTTGAAGCAAGCAGTGTTGAAAGAGATGAGAGCAGTCAACACAGGGTGGAACTCAATAATATTTATTTCCTGGATTGAGTATTGTTGATATTTTTGTATAAAAATATTAGTGTCTATAAAAATATTTTACATGCAAATCATTGTTTTGTTAGTTTTTCATTTATAAATGTAATATTCCAAGGAATTCATATCCATGTTTAGAGAGTAAAGCTATAAAAACATAATTCTTATGCGTATTCATACGCCATGGGCAAATCACAATTTGATATACCAAAACCATTGGTATATCATGTTGCTTTTTTTATCAAATGATGATACATAATTCCTTAAAATAAGAATAAGGCTTAACTTAAACATTGATATTGATTTTTCTTGCACATTATTTTATGATAAGTGCATACTATTTTCAGGTCGAATTACTTTGTTTAAATACGCTGCAGTCGGAAATAAAAGCACAGAATTTGTATCTCACAAAGAAGCATCAGTTGTTCAAACATTTATTCTTATGATTTCAGATAATATTGAAGAGTAAACTCGAATAATCCTTCACTATATATGACTTGAGTTTTCATATTAAGGATTACACATGATTAAAGTTGCTGTAATTAGACATCAATATGGAAATAAATGTATTGTAACTTTTAAACATGATGATTATATCTTTGAGTTTCGATTGTCTTAAAGTCTAAAGTCAAATTGCATTCGAGCAACACTATTTTGAATTTAAATAATGCTTACTATTGAGGGACTATAACGGATTGCCTTTTACAAAGTTCATTTTCCTAAATGTGATTTTGTTTTAAAAATGGATCAGTTCAGGCGATCCTTCTACAGGGCATCTCGATGTCGTAAGGAGCAACTAACGAGGCACGGACAACAAAGGCCCGTTGTTTAACGAGTCTTAACTCTGCCGAATGGGTCAGGATTTGAATCCTGCCATAGAATCAGCCTAAGATGGCAACTGAATGTCCCTTGGCAAGGTAATTTACTGCAACTGACTCACCTTGAAGTGTTGTACGGTAAACCACCAAACACCAGATACCTATTTAAGTTACGACCTTTTGCTGCACTTGATGTAGAACTAAACAGTGTCATCTAGAACATAAATTTTAAAGTCAACATATCTGTCATTATTTCATAATATCATCTTCATTCCTATTTATCTTATAACAAATTAGCACTTTTCACATTTGGGGTAAATGCCCAAAGGATGAGGAAAAACACTCAAGTATCTTACCGCAATTGATACAAATAAATAATTTCTTAATTACTGTAAAACAAAAACGTCAAGCCATGGTTACATATTATTATTACAACGTGTATTTATAAGAACACATTGAATGAAATTAATATATAGGTATATGAAGTATCTGCATAATACTAATCCATGACTTAGCATTTTAGTTTATTTTAAACAAAAAAAAAAACAAAAACAAAAACATTCGTCTGTCTGAATTCAGGCTAGAAACTTTATCATACCATGTGTTAGGGTACTGCTATTAAATCAATTGTGTAATATGTTTTAAAAAATATTTATTACATCGCTGTATATCACATATCAATGATATATCATTTTAAAACAAAGACTGGTGTCTGGTTGTAATTCCGTAAAGATCACATTGTCTCAGTGGAGGTATGCTAAGATATTCTGTATTTGTCCTTAATCTAGAAGTATCAAGATATGCCGTATTATTCTACCCTCTTTCATCAAAGTTGAATTAACTTTATCTGCCTTAACAAAGCACGAGGATTTGAACTCTCATTATATAAATCAAATTCAAATATAAACATCATGATACACTTAAAAGCCAAAGCAACAATACAATGAATCACTTTAGAAACGACTTCCGCCGTGAAGAGAAGGTCACATCTAAATTGACCTGATCTAACAATATGCTAAACAAGTAAATACTCGTAGCATGTATTTTGTGTAATACTCGTAGCATGTATTTTGTGTACAGGTTTAGTTGTAAAAACTATACACTTTGGGTAGCAATTATGTATACATTTGCATATTTTAATTGAAGTATTCATTTGAGTAGCAGTGTTAATATTCCATTATTTAGAACACGTATTATTAACAAACTTTATAAACCTTTGCAAAGAGAGTAAAATACATTTCTATTCTATCCTGGCAACACGTATATCAAATATCTTCAACTGAGATCAGCTCTACACGTTCATTTATTGTACATTTGAACATACTTTTCCTCCATATCCAGTCAATTGTTGCCATTTTCTCTTTTTCTATTGTTGAAAAGAGTTTCAAACTGAAAAACATTCGGCGAACAGCATACTATGCTTGCTTCGTGACAATTGGGAACCACGGATTATATTCTTTATTCAGCTGACTCGAATATGACATACTGTCAAATATGATTTAAAATAATCCAAGAGAGAGAGAGAGAGAGAGAGAGAGAGAGAGAGAGAGAGAGAGAGAGAGAGAGAGAGAGAGAGAGAGAGAGAGAGAGAGAGAGAGAGAGAGAGAGCATATTTCATCCCGGATATATATTTGTGTAATTTGTATCCTTCTCCTCAGATTAGATATATCTGTTTTTATTTTGATCGCTCTGTCTCTTTCTACTGAGACTGTTAAATGTCTGAAGCAGACGAAACAATCAGGCGGGATATATGTGTCATAAGAAATAAAAGCAAATGTTAAATAAATATGAAACAAACCAGGTAAGAAAAGGAAACTGCTCAAATTGAGGATCATTACATCACGTCAATAATGGCATCTAATCAAAGAAATTGTGTATTTCAAAGGAATTCATCATTACCAAGGATCATGTTTACCTTTTCTCGAAAATAGAAATTAAAACAAGCCTTGTTTATATCCTGTTCGATCACTATAATGTGCAAATCATATTCCACGACATGACCATAACGTTTCTGAAATCAATACTTAAGGGCGGAATTGTGGCTTACTTTTGTAATCATCACTGCAAACAAGAAATGCGTAGATTCCATAATAGTCTTTTATTAAACGGGACGAAAAGGAACACAACACTTACTAGATTTAACATTAAGTATGGAGCACGTATGTGTACGAAAAGAAAAAAGAAACATTATGATAATTTGGAATGTACGATCATTACGATTTGGAACTACATTATTTATTATAACAGATATTGCTCCGTGAGGATAGGTATTGGTCAATCAGAAGAGGTATTGGTAATTCAGATTAGATATTGGGCAGTCCAAATATATTTGTTCAGTCAGAATAGCTATTGTTCAGTCCACATATGTGATTTTCTTTCGGGAAATGTGTTGGTGTTCAAGTTTGCTCCCCGTAAGACCTCATAGACAGTTAATGTTAAATTCCTGTTCGGAGCATACTCCGTCAATGTTAAATTAAATAGACTCCACTGCGACTCAACGGTAATCTTATCTTCTCATAGACACTAAACCGACCTTAAACCAGTTTTATGATCTATTTCATCCTAATAGTGACATACAATGCTAAATTAACATAGGCCTCCAAGAAACATCACTTATTGTTAGCATGGACTAACATTAGGGGGTTATAAACTGCTAATGTAAATTTCCATAGGTGGTGGCCATAGAAGGCTTATTAGCGGCTAATATTAAATTCCCTTGGAGATCATATCATTCCAACTGTATCGGAAAATATCTTTACATAGTGAGGGTTACAGTCACAAAACTAATGTTACATTCCTAAAGATTCCATACTGGCCCAGATTTAATGACAAATTTCCATAGACTCAGTACTGACCCTAACACAATGTTAATTTCTCAACATCCCTATCGTAACCCATACTGTTATATTCCCATACAATCATGTAATGCATCGGCTCACTTTAAACTGGATTAATCATTATAGCCGTATCGTCTGCTGTAACTACTTACCCTATGCGGATGTGAGAGTACATAGCACATACACACATCTGGGTTTTATATGAGTCTAAATGATTTAGCAATCGCCATTCGTGAATAAGGTCAGTAATATGTAATTAAGATAACAAAGATAGATAAAAGGAAGAGTGCCTAATTAACTTATAGTTTAATAAGTAGATTGGCAGAATTAGGCAGGCGACAAATAGAAGATGTTTAGTATGCAAGCTCTATATTGCTATTAAATCACGTGTTGCATAGATTTTATCACGCTGCGCAGTGAGACTGACTTTATTTTCTCACACAATGACGTAATCATGTACACACTCGGGAAAAATTGGAAACTTTAACTTCCGGCTTACAAGAATGACTACGTCTCGATTCATGTATATGGACTGAGGAATCTTGGTGAATTGTAAACATGAATCGTAATTTGTTATTTAAATTCGATGAATTGCAATGATGATAACGACGATAATAATTCTGCTGCTGAGGACAATGATGATGAGTCTTAATAACAGTAATAGCAGAATCATACGATAACTACAATGAACACGTTGAAATATCTGTTGATTTTACATCTGAATGCATAGCAATATAATCTAGTCAGATAAATAGCTGCTGATTAATACAAAGTAGGAGTACGGATGGATGTAGAAGGTATATTGTTACCTCTACAAATACTGAAGTTGCAATTACTACAACAACAACAACAGCAACAACAGCTACTACTACTACTACTACTCTACTACTACTACTACTACTACTACTACTACTACTACTACTACTACTAATAATAATAATAATAATAATAATAATAATAATAATAATAACAACAATAATAATGATAATAATAATAATAATAATAATAATAATAATAATAATAATAATAATAATAATAATAATAATAATAATCAGAAGAAAAAGAAGAAGATGGTGATGATGAAGAAGAAGAAGACCAATTCCTAATTCATTTTTGCCGTTTATTGAAGAGTTTCATTTTAATTGCAAATAAATCCGTAACGTTTTTGCATAGAAATTGCATACGCGTTGTCGATTGAGTGCGTTGATGGACATTGAGCGGTGCAAGAAGTAACCGCGAAGATAACGTCTAACGCACAAGTGAAATTTTTAAAATTTAAAGAAAAGCAATAACTAAAATGCACAACAAAAAACATCAAATTATTTAATTTTGTAGAATAATTTTTGTTAAGCACGAGGTTGACAACGGAATAATAATAATAATAATAATAATAATAATAATAATAATAATAATAATAATAATAATAATAATAATAATAATAATAATAATAATAATAATAATAATAATAATAATAATAATAATAATAATAATAATAATAATAACTAATATAAAGTTAATTTGTGTTTCATCTTCATGTTTATATGACGGAAACTCAGCAGGATTTAAGCTTCTAATTAAAGTAAAACATTTGGTGACACTATTTCAGAATTTTCCGTCATAGGGTTGAAGAATTACGATGACAGAATTTAAAGTACGTCTACATTGGTTTTACGCATGATAATCATATATATCCACAATATAGTGGACTTTAACTACAAATAATTTTAGGAAGAATAACATTTTTACAATAACTGCAGCAGAAAGAAATGTTGGCAATAGCTAGAAAAAAAATTGCTGCAGAGAAATTTGTTTGAACTAAGAGCGGTTCTAATCGGCTATAACACTGGAACGCATTTATTCTCCCCACCCCCACCCCCCTTTTTCATGGTTAGGACATTGTTTGATACAACAATTTGGATTATAAATGAAGACTCGCTGCTTAACTTAGTTATAGCATTAGAACTGCTACAGGTATATGAACACGATGGACCACGTGGTCTGGTTCAGATTGCAGTAAATCTCTCGCAACATTACATGTAATTCGTAGTATAGTATTGTACGACATTAGCGAAGCAACACGCATATGTTTTCTTTCTGGTGGAAAGAAGATACTACCGTTGCATTCAACCCATACGTTAACGCTACTAACGAAAAATAAATTGCAGCATTTTTAGTTTAAACAAAATTATTTTAAGCAATAAACGACATGAAAAAAGAACATGTATCCATAGTTTTATAGTAACGAATGATGTATGTGGTGTCACTTCCTTGTTTTGGTATGATAATTCTCTCTTTTATAAATTAGAAAGATTGTAGACTAGCAATAGTCAGCAATTATTAAACAGTGAATTCTGATTACCGAACATGATTTAGGTTAGAGGCAGCTAAACGATGTGATGTCTTCTGGACAAATGTAAACATAATATGTACTTGTGCTTTGAAAATTTAATGAAGTGATAGGTGTCTTGCAACAGACGAAATTGTAGCAGAAGCAATAACCGTAGATGTTTACAAAGAAACTTTATTTCCGGTGATGGTAGTGATGTTGTTGATGATGACGAGGATTATTATTAATATTATTGTTTGATTATTAAGCTAGAGTTACTTGGACTTGCATCAGAGTTGAATAGAAATAAAATGTATGGGCCCTGAAACAGCCGTTGAAGTATATATAGAGGGTGGAAATCATGAGACTGTTAATGATAGGAATAATAACAAAAATAATGCTTATTTCTTTGCATTCTTCGCAGTTTAAACTAACCAACGTCTCTGCAAAGAGCTATCATTCTTTGAGAGTCGGATTTAAATTCGAAAAAATTGTGCACAACTTCTTTTAAATAATAATAATAATAATAATAATAATAATAATAATAATAATAATAATAATAATAATAATAACAATAACAATAATAATATAATAATAACAATAATAATAATAACAATAGCAATAATAATAATAATAATAATAATAATAATAATAATAATAATAATAATAATAATAATAATAATAATAATAATAATAATAGAAAATATGTTTTGTGTGCAAGGGAAAACGAATGCAATTGATAAATTACGAACATTTGTTTGAGATATAGCAAACAAGGACTACTAGCAGTTATCGATTGGTCAAATTTAGAAGAATATAGATGACACAAGGTATTATGAGCTCTTGTCTGACACAAAGTTTTCATAAAATGCAATTTAAATGGTTACAAAATCCATTTGTTTTTTCATAATAATAATAATAATAATAATAATAATAATAATAATAATAATAATAATAATAATAATAATAATAATAATAATAATTTTCAGGAAAAAGATACATGTATTAATGGTTCCTTTTGCCATTATTATGGTCTGTTTAATGAATCTAGTTCTTTTTGTCCCAGTTTATTGATGGGACATTCTCGGATAGAAAGAGAGAAAGACATACTGGCCTTCTTTAAGCGGCGGTATCACTGTGTCACTCTATCAATGTAGGTGTTACGTTGCTAATGTACAAACAGGCACTTTGATTCGGACTGGAAAAAGAAAGTCTGAACCTAAATTCGGCACTCATCAATCCTTTATTACTATTAAACGTCACTAGATATAGAAAAATTAATCACAAATTAACTTATATATGTAAGGTATATGATAGAAATGTTATTTTTTATTAAAGCTAAGCAACTTCACACAATTCTGTACTTTCTCTATTTTGGAATTAAATACCAAAAATAATCCAAACATGCTAAAGTATTAAATGTTACCAACTAATACTAAAGTTATTTTCAATCAAAGCAATTTATTGAATGTTTGTTCTAAATTGCTGAAACATTACTTTTTGTAATATAAAAGATATTTTGTTTCTAAATAAAATATTTTGTAGCGTGATGTTAGTAGCAAACCAAAAATAAATAGGAAATATAACTTTATATGTTTGGCCTTTCAAAATTCTAGCCCACATCGTCAGCATGAATGCATGTTGATATCTGACATGATGTGTTATTTTAGGATTATATCCCATGTCATGAAGGGTGGATATATTTGAAATACTTGTTGGCCATTGTATAAAATCAGCTCCTATATTCATAGACTGATTTATCCAGAACTGATCGAAAAAAGACGCCAGTCTAATTTTAGATGCAAAACTAGTATCCAAAACTTTATTTTGGACAAGTTTAAGTCCAACTTACAATATTATGTAATGAAATAAACAAATTATATTATATAATGAAATAATTTGTTTTAAAAAAAAAAGACAACTAACAAACAATGCAACTAAAATATACGTGACATCAGCTAATATGAATTTATAGACTATAAGTTTTCATTAAATTTTAACAATTTTTAAACTCATGGGTTTAGATTTGGAAATTTTGTCGTACAGACCCGATATCAACAATAGGTCATTAAAAGTTTGCAGTCTTAAATGGAGAACCGTCTAACTATATACAAGGATTATCAACATACTTTTATTCAACTTTAGGCGCAAGACGTTTCATTCCTATTATAAATAAAGGGCATGCAAAAGGCTCTCCCTGCCATCGACTTCTCTGTAAATAAAAAATGATGTAACGTATCAAGTATGAATATACTCAGTTTTATTGAAGTATGCCCTGAACAAGTGACAGATGGATTCTTCAGGCAGACCGTTTGGCGTTTGGGTAATTTTATAAACAACGCTTACACAGGCAATAAGAATGTGCCGTGGTTAAAATACAGCTCTTTTAGTGGTCTAGAATGTTGGTCTTCATGCATTTTTTGAATACTGGAGTACTTTACCTTGACGTAAATTGGGGTTAACAGGTACTCCCTTTCAACATTAATTTTAAGGAAAACAAAACAACTTGTGCATATATAAAAATTATTTGAAATAAAATATGCATACAATTAAAAGAATCCATCAGACTGCATTGGATGTATGTATGCATGTATGCATGTAGCAACTGTGCCAAAGAATTATAGGTAGCAAAATAGCTTTGAAAGCTAAAAGCTACTCGTTTTTAACAGCGAAAAGAATATTTGTATGCTGGAAGAATTAAGTGTTCAAATTTCAGTTTCCATATAGTTTGAACTAGCATTCCTAAATATAGTCTGAACGTTAAACGAGCAAAAATAAAGTGTCACCCTAGTAGAAGTATAGCAGGAGTATATACTACTGCCGTCTTTATTAACATTGATCTTAGAACTGTTGGCATATATAATAGCAATATAATAAGTATTACTATTTTGTATTATGTATTGATTTCACTCTATATTCAACTACAAAGTTAATTTTGATTTGGAGATATATTGCTCAAATATCCTATTTCCGTTTGAATGTTCAATATTTCTAGATATTGTATCTTCTGACATGTATACCGGGCCTTTATAAGGTATTTTTTAAAACATTTCAGTTAGTCTACATTCAATTCTTCATTATTATTTATCCACGACTCTTTTGATTCCATATTTCATTTTAAACCATTCGGATTGTATGTTCCTATAATCCGCATAAGCTATATTTATCTACACTACTGTGACTTAAGAAGAACATGATCTTAAAACGTTCATAGCAAAAGACAGAATTAATTTGTTTTATTTTTCTTCCATGTCTGTTACGTAAGTGGATTCGTTAACAAGTATATTTCATTTGATTTTCTATCCCAATACAATAAAAAAAGCAAGGCAGCAGTTACCAAAAGAACAGATTTTTAAATCGACCATACTGGTATAAATATTGCTGAATGAGAATAAGATCAATATCCGATTTAAATTTTATAATCGTATGTAACGGGTTTTAACCCTAGCTTAATCATAATAGTTTACAACATATCTACAATAATCAGATTCCAAAGGAGAATTTATTGCACTCCAAAAAACGAAATTATTTTGATATTCCCTAACGAACAATATTTTAATTCCTTGTCTTCTTCAGAATTTCAACTAAAAGACTTTCATAATTGTTTCCACATTATGATTCTAGGCTTTAAATCACTGAACAGAAAAACATGTGCGGATGCATTAAGGCCAGTCCCTTCAGCAACATGTACATTGTACGGAATTGATCCAACTAATAAATCCAGTCCATCACAACTGGAAACGCAGAATTTAGTAAAAACGAAAGAAAAACAAATTCCCCCTCTTCGAGAACAGCTGGAAAAGTTGTTTCAAGGCATTCACAATATCACTCTAAATTTCAATTTCAAGTAGACCAAAACGACAATTCTTTTTTCAAAGAATGACTGATCGCGCGATACGCTACCAAATCCAAAGGTCGATGGGAAGTGCTATACGTTCATGATGTTACTGTGTATCATTGAACCTTCAGTTGTGTATTTACTTTGGAATCGAGCATAAAGTCAATTACTTAGGTAGAAAAGCAAAATGAGAATATAACAAAAGGTTACGAAATTTGGATGGGGAAATACGAACTCGTTTTTCATTCTGAGTAATACTGCACTCTTAAGGACATGCAGTATTAGTCAGAAAATTGTGTTTATATTTTCCCATAAAAATGCAGTAACCTTTAAATAAGTGCAGAAGGATTCGACCTGAATGGCTGATGGATTAAATGACAAGACAAACAATGTTATGAAAGATGGAAGTTTACGAAATTAATACCGGTAATAAATATATGTATATTCTCTACAACATATACAGTGTGATTCTTTGAAGCTCTACACATACGACTCATTCAATTACTGCACACAAGTATCTGTTATGTGAATGAATTTGTGACTTTATGAAACCTTAAGACATATAAAAATATTTCATACAATCCTTCAAAAATGAGGAAGCAAAAATCTGATTCAAATATTCAAACATTGTAGACAGATGATACAGTAAAACCAATATGTGATTCATAATCTAGTGTAATAACGGCAAGGTAAGATTCGTATAATCTCATGCAAATAGGTGTAACTCAATTTTACTCAAATGTACTCAATTGCAAAACATATGTTTCATGTACTCAATTGAAACAAAACAACAAAAATGGATCAATTGAAATAAACATAACAATTGTATCAAACATATGCCTCATGCTTCATATAGTCATTTGTACAACATGCACGATGTATGACTCATTTAAATACTTGTAAACCTTGTTAACGAGATATTTGACCTGGTTCATGTGTCCATTGTTAAACCTTACTTCTCCTGAATTCTTGGGTTAGCCTACATTTGTATTGGTCACACGACCATCACCCTTCTTTGATCTACCATCCGCACAAGTTTTTCAGATCAGTCCTTATATGGCCTTGATGGTTTCACATGCTTGCATCCCCTTACAGACAGACATACAAACAGCCAGACCGACAGCCTGATACACCCGCATACAGCTAAATAAAACCAAACTGGCAATAACAATTACGGATTGAAATCTATAAACACATGCTACTAAATTAAACTCTTAATAGCAATTTTTCAAATTCGCGTAGTGATAAAGGCAACATTTCAAGCTGTCATTAAAACACTTAATATGCTTCACATATTTGCAAATGAAAGGAAATAAAACTGACCCCTATGGCTGTAAAATGTCTTGGAGAGAATACACTCCTTGACCAGGTCCCAAAAGACCAATGTGTCAATTATGTTGTTGTTTTGGAAATTATAGCTGTATATGCATGGGCGTTTGCCTGACGACTTTTATGCTAAAGCCCCGAAAGGAATTAGAGATCCCACCCGAAGGGTGGGACTCCAAATTAAAACCTCCCATGTGGTTGGCCGTCAGTCCGGGTCCACAGGGAGGCACATGGTCCAGGGCTGGACCTTATTAATGTGTCGATTAGAACAGAAACATACCTTAAATCTACAGGGAAAATGAGTATTAGCAACAGTAAAATATCCGTTCATACTCTGTTTTTTGTGTCTCTCGCAGCAAGCGATCTACGACGAGATGCATGTTAGCTCAGTCACTTAACTAGAAAAACAATTATCCACCCTAGGTAACGTTGTACGCATTTACGACGAAAATGATGAAATCGTTCTAAGGCGAAACCTTTCTTGTCTTATTCTGTGACAAATTGCATTTTATGGATAATTTACTGAAAAAATACCTGTCAAAGTGTCATATGCAAACTCTATCATAGATGTGTTTGATTAGATCTTCGTCCATCTTACAAAACGACTGGAAAGCTGTATATCTCTCCGGAATTAGATTTTGACAGGAATTTTTCTCCTACGTATATGAATACGAATCAGTACAACGCTGCACTAAAGTCCAAAATGTGTCAATCAATGATTCCCCAATCCGTGTTGTCTTGATGTCGTTCACTTCTCGTGTCTAAGTAACACTTGTGTTAGGTTTAAGTTTTCACAGGCATGAAGACATCTCTGGCTTCAATTCGGTATTTTCCTCTGATTATATTATGGATTTCTTTGAAAGTCTGCGTGATCTAATGTAAATCTACACCAATCACTATCAATGCAATCTAATCTAATAGCCAGTCTCCCGCTTGGCAGCTGCAGCAAAGTCCAAAACTTGCTGAGCAATCGTGTCCCAATTTGGAGTTATAGTACATTTCTTTCTTTCTCTTTTCCAATTTGCTCGTGTGTGACTTGTTAGTTTTTTCAAGCAAGGATGCATCGGTTGTTGCTCCAATACCGTGTTTTCCACTAAGTATATTGTAGGCTTTCTTTGAAGATCTGCCTGATCCATTTCAATTCGACACCACTCACTCTCAGTAAAATCTAACGTAACTATAAAAAGTATAACATCACAGCGAGAAAAACATTCTTTGATTTCTGAAAAAATTAATTTTCCAGGACTAAACATGGTTTCTCCCGTAGCCAATACCTCTTTGTCTCCGAAATAATGTTTCAGCACAGTCTTCAACGTCGGATAGAAGTAAGTTTTGGCGACATCATCGTCAACTGAACAAAATGATAGGAAAGCGGGATATCTTTTGTCCTTGCAGATGATCCTTTCGTTTTCAAGATCCAAGTAGTCATTCACATATTTTCTTCTACGTTCGCCAACTTGTGCTCTTTTGTATATATATAGTTTAATCAGTACAACGCACATAATCAGCAAACATCCAATGATGTTTGGCACTATAATTAAAGGCAAATTCCTTTGAAGATTACAATAATAGACCAGATTATCAATACCATCTTTGTCTGGTTCCTGAATGAAGAACCCTTGTCCACATTTATACCCAGATTTACCATTAAAATTTATTTTTGACTCAGTCATCCAAGTCAAGAACGCGATGTTTTCACAAGAACAGTCAAGCATATTTCCGTAGAGATTGACAACAAGAATTGTATGTTCTCGGGAAATGGATATAGTTTCGGTATATGTTGCATTTAAGGTGTAGGAATTGTTTGAGCAAGAAGCGTTGCCTAACTTGGTAATTGTGTCAAGATTTTTTAGAACTTCGGAACTTATTAGTGTAAGACCATTTTCACTTAGATCTAGTACTCTCAAACTGTACAAATATCTAGTTTCAACGTGGAAGTACAAAATTCTGTTTCCTTGAAGATATAACTCTTTCAGGTAAGGGACAGAAACAAATAATTTCCATGGCAAGAAACTGAAACTATTCCAGGATATATCAAGATATTCTAATGCCTCCTTTTTAAGAAAAATGTCTTCAAAGTCAGACAAGTACTGCATAGTGCTTAAATTGTTCCGATCTAGACGAAGTTCGCGCAGATTAGGCATAGACATAAGAAACTTCGGTGAAATATATTCCAAAGAATTTTGTGAAGCTCTGAAAATTGTTAAATTGAAAAGCACTACATTCCAGCTAAAATTAAACCATCTGATATTTGAACGGCTGATATCAATATATTCCAAAGGTAACAATTCACAAGAAGCATTGCAAACTCCGTTAATGACTTCCAAAGGGAAGGGAAGGATCAAGTCATGTGCATTAATGTATCTTAATTGAGATACCATAGCGGGACATATACAAAAAGAATCAAATACAAGTTTTGAACCTCTAGTTAACGAATTCAGCATAGGAAAAAATGAGTATGAAATATCTATTTCCCGTAAATTTAAAAACATATTTGCGACTGAACCACGTGGGATCCATTGCATTGAATTTTTTGATATGTTCAAGACATGAATAGATGAGTAATTAAAATTGCGATCTAATGAGACTACATTTGTCTCGCTGACATTCAAAACTTCAAGATCTTTTCTCCTGATAAATTCAGTAAACTCGCCTCCAAGAACAGGTAATTCATATAAAAATCGATGAATTCTAGATATGTCCAAATATTTTAAGTTTGGCAGAACAGATCGAATAGCTTTAGATACGTGTCCAATGAGAAGATGATTGTTGTTACTAAGATCTAAAGTTTCGATCTCTGGAGTGTTTAGAAATACACCAGCTTCTAGTGAAGAAATGCACGCACGGCTTCGTAATACCCTCAAATGGTGCAAACCATGTAGAGAATTATTCGAAAGATTTGACCAGCCATCATCACAGTGATGCTCTAATGTCAATTCCTGTACTTGATGCCAAGAAGCGTGTTTAAATGGTGTTTGGGAGAAAATATCAGTTGATGCCCATTTCAATTGTACAAGACTTGTATGTCTTGGTAGAATAATAGGAAATGAGCTAGAGGATTCCAGATCGACTACATGAAAATTACTTCTGACACTGGTAAAAAAGAACAAAATAAACGTCCATAATGTGGTACTCATGGAAAATCCAATAGTTTGCATCTTGAAAGAAATCACTTCCGTTTTGACAAAACTTACAAGAAGCTTACTAGGAAATAATCCTTGCACTGAAATCGGATGTTTTCTTGCGAGACATTTCAGAGTCGAATATAATGGGTTTTTTTATTAAAATTGCCACAAAGTCAAATTCAGCTGAAGATCCATGAATATGCTGTTTATTTCGGCATGTTGAGGTCTTTGTTTAGGGTTTCATATCAATATCATTGTTTCATATTCTACTTTTGCACTAAAGTGTATGCGGAATCCCAAACGCAAACACCGTTGACTTGGCCTTCACGATTTCTGCCACACTGTGATTCACCCTGTCCTTTCATCTAGTTCACGTAATGATGCTGTATTTGACAACAGACGAGGTTATTACATGACGATTTGTATACCTGAAGAAAAAAAAGGTAATGCATTTTATTGTGTCTTGAATGGAGCAGTAATTTTAAATATTACTGTATACCAAGGAAGAAATCACCAATGGTATGTTATGTCGAATGTAATTTACATTCTTCTATACATGTCTACCTATTCAACATACATACATACATACATACATACATACATACATACATACATACATACATACATACATACATACATACATACATACATACATACATACATACATACATACATACATACATACATACATACATACATACATACATACATACATACATACATACATACATACATACATACTCTCCTCTTACCAAAGAAACACCATTTCAGCTGAAACTGACAGTAGCATGTACAATTAATTATAGCTTACTACCTCGTAATAAAATTAAATATGTTATGATAAATATAATATAAGTACTTATAAAATATTAACATTAAATCAATAACTTACAAATTTTTTGTAGGATCTCAAATATTCCTTATATATGCGCACATGACACAATCACGTTTAATCTTAAAATGATTCATCGACATAGGAAGTAACCCATTTTTAAGAAAAGTACTAGAAGTTTTTGTAAACGTGATATGTGCTTTTTGGCTTATTTGTTGCACGGTGTAGGCTATAGAAGGCGGTGGATGGAAAACCCCTTCCCATTCCCACTTTATCCGAGTTGAGATTCTGACCCTCGCAGACAGAGATGAGATGTCAGTGATCTGTAAATGCGAGCGCCTTAGATCACTTGACCACACGGAGCCTTAGATAACTCGACCACTCGGGCTCCCATATGTGTAAATGCAGATAAGGATGTATATGAAAACAATTCAACGCTTGAAGTACGTCACCCATATGAGCGCATAGAACAGGTTATCTAAGTTTGGCAGGGTATCTTTTGAGTTAGAGTGCTGTTTTAAAAATGTGAGTCACGGTAACCAAAATCATTGAGGGCAAAGCACATCGTAGGTCTAAAATAAATCGAATACAAATCTTGGCTGCGTTGTATAAGCTTTGTAATCTAATCTAACGACTCAGATCTGGTCGATATTTAAATAATGCAACATTTTTGTTATTAAGTATCTCAAAAATTAATATTATTTAGTGATTAGTTTAATCATCTCTGAGACATCTGGTTAATCAAACCCTGAAGGTCGTTAATATGATATTGGAGACCATTAAACTGTCCACTGAGACCTCAACACAGAGTTTACTAATCATATTGTAAAGATCGTCAAAAAAGCCCTTGGAGATCGTTAATCAGACCATCTATATTATTAATCCCGTCTTAAAGATCTTTCCTCATATAGAGAAATAGTTATTATGCGTTCAATAGAGATTATTAAAAATCTTTAACCAAACGTTGAAGGTCCTAAATCTGAAACTAGAAATCGTCAGCCTGAGCTTTTAAAGGATCTAGACTGGTTTTGTTTCTATTCAGCCCCAATAATTCCTGCATGTAGTTTGTATGTATTCTTAAAAATGACATTATGTATCTTGGCGTTCAAGTGGTGTTTATAACACAAATCTGGATTGTTGTCGATTGCTGTTTGTAAAAGAAATGTGTTTGTTGTCGATTGCTGTTTCTAAAAATGCTATTGTTGGTGGCCGGGAATAATTTTACATGATATAGTGTTCTTAGTGAACGATGTTATTTATTATTAATGTTAAAGTTTTCTATTTTTGGGGGTGGGTGGGGCTTTATTTGCTGAATTACTTTTTCTTGTTCTGAACATAACATTAGATGTATCAGATAGAAGATAATTCCAAGTTACTTATTTATGCAGACTTAATTATATTTTTCCAGGGTTAGCGCTCATTAAAACGTTCTCTAGCAGCATCACAAATCAACTATTTTCATTCTTCCATCAGTCATATAGTGCATACTGACTTACATGTTCTTGTTGTTCTGGGGCTTAACGCCATTTTTCAGCACATGATAGGCTATACATGGTGGCCAGAATTAATGGTGGAGGAAGAAACCGCGAAATCCGCGAAAAGAACCACCGACCCACGAGAAGCTACTGGCAAGCTTTCTCACATATCCACAGTCGCCAAATCTTAGACTCGAACCCACGCAGACAGAGGTGAGGTGGCAGTGATCCGTAACGGAGAGCGTTTTAGACCACTCGGACACTCGGGGTCCCCCTGATTTACATAAAAATATCAACAACAAATGGAAGTCACAGTGTTTATGTAGGTATTGTCGAAGGTTAGAAGATACAACTTGAGACGACCTTAAAGCTAACATTTATATAGTATAGTTTACACTCAGTTTTTCGAAGTTTGTTTGAGACTATATATATATATATATATATATATATATATATATATATATATATATATATATATATATACTGCTACGACCCTGTAGTTAAACCGCATGCATGTAAAGATTTGAATTTTACTATTCTATTTATATTTTAATTTTATTTCATTTTTATATCATTAAATATAATTATTGTAATGATGATGATTATGTTCGTATTTGTCTGATATTTTGTTAAAAAGATCGTGTTTACTTAAAAAGTAAGTGTGACTCGTGTAAGTACGTTTTTCGCAAGAAGGTTTTGTCGTTGCAAGTAAACAATCTGGAAAAGCTTTGTAAATGATAGGCTGTATCCAGGTCATTTTTTGTTTACGCTTTTATATTACCCAGATCTGATTTCGAAATCAAACGTGTCCTTTGTGCATGTGTGCATGAAATGACATATTAGCTAGTTTTAAATGCTCAGTTACCTGTAAGAAATAGTCAGTCATAGTCGGTCATAGTCGAGAGTCACATCATAACATCTAATATAGAGTTCTAATACCTTAAAAGGTATTTCTGTGCTGGAAAGAGCTGTTGGTTCGTACGTATGAGGAATAACATAAGTATTGTTAGTGGTGGTAGCTGTACTCATTCCACTTTCTAAATAATTATTTTCCCTGGAGAACAACACTACTGGCTCTAAACAAAGACATTTGATGAAATTAAATATAAATTGGAACAGAACAATAAAAATTGTGATTCACAGTGAAAATTCTGGTCTAACGTCATCGTCCACCATCTTGGAACGGAACTGAGATTCAGACTGCATCAATTTAGAACTGGTTTTTTTTTACACGATTTGTGTTTTCACAATTTAAGAACAAATTTTTGGATCTTAGCAAATCATAAGTATTGTTTCATACGTTTACCTTTTTTACTTTTATTTAGTTTTTATTTTTGTTAAAATTTACAAAGCTTGTTGTAATAACTTTCTTTGCGTTACTTTTAACGAGCCGATACGTAATAACATCGTTGACAAATATGTTGTGGATCTCAATTGCTTCCAAGCTATGGCTAGGGGCAATCCTAAGTGGCATAAACCTTGGTTTGAATTGGATATACCAGTATGTCGGGCTCCGTCTCATGTGTTTGAAACCTATATATTCGGTGGGATCTAAACATTTTCCAGGTTGTGACAGTGGGGAAGCTGACCTACAGGGACTATCCCTGGGACAAGACGAAAGAGTGTAAACCTAAAGCCCATTGTATATTTATTGTCCTGGACTTGAAGAAGAAACAAACCAACTTTCAGATCGCATAACAAGAGTAATAATTAAAATTTAGAAAACTACACAATAATTCAAATTTTTAAAAATTACAAAAAGTCTTTTCCAAATCATAATTTAAAGCCTGTGTCTTTAATTGTCTAAGGGATAAAAAGCATTAATAATGAAGGAACAGAGGCAGGAAGACATAAACCTCACCGTTTTTAAAGATGTATGGGAATAAATTTCATTCTAATTGTGTTTTTTACTTATTTAAACTTCATAGTTATCAATGATAATTATTAAAAGATTTCAAATGTTGTTAATACTTAAATAGACCGTTCATGTGGCCTAAGTGGTTATATTGTTCATCTCATACGCGGGAGGTCGCGGTTTATAACCCCGGCCGAGTCATAACAAAGACTTATAAAAATGTTACAGTCAGGATAATGTGAAAGGTGGGATATCATTATACATGTCTGGAGCAAGATGTCTTAGTGCTAGACATCACTAGAAACTGCCACAATGCAGGATTAGTAGGGATATGACTGAAAAGTTAAAGCTGCATGAAAAATCCAAATTACACACAAATACCTTAAAGGAAACTCTTTGGGTGAAAACATTTCTAAATATTATCATGAAATTGTATTTTGTAAAAAAAAAATATTAAGTAAATGTACTCTGGTTTCGTTTTTCGTGTACAACGATACCCGAGAGAATAAATGTATATTCTACAATATTTCGAAACGGTGAGTTTGGTTTATCTTGCGTTGCACGTGCGGAGTGCTTTAGACGGGAAAAGTCGAATACATAATTACACAGACGATGTTGAGCTACATTTCCTGTGTATAAATGCTTTACGTTACTACCAAATCCTTACATTATGAACAGTTTTGTCGATCGGAGGTCTACTTTGAGATCTAGATATCTCCAGCTGTAAAGCTGTGTTGGTGCTGTGATGGTCTTGGTGTAGTGTTGTTGTTGCAGAGCTGTTGGTGCAGTGCTGTGTTGGTGCTGTGCTGTGCTATGCTGTAGAGCTCTGGTGTAGAGCTGTGTGTATGCTGCGTTTGCAGTGCTGAGCTGTGTTATGTCTACAGCTATGTAGAGCTGCATATGCTTTGTAGAGCTACGTATGCTGCGCGTGCAGAGCTGAGCCGTGTTGTGCGTATGTTTTCGAGTGTTTCGAATATTCTAACATTGCTAGTCGGGTTGAGGGAGATCAGGCGTTGCAGACAAGTGGTGGGCGCTGATTGTCTAACCCAGGAATCAATGGTTGTCGGTGACTACAAATTTTTGCTTCTTTGGCCAGTGGAACTGGTAGCAAGAGTTAAGGGAGTATAGACATTGCTCCATATATATAATATTTTGGCCGTGGGCTAATGTAGGTTTTTTTGTGTAATACCCAGTGTTTTGCTATTGTAAGTAAAATTATCAATTCATTATTTTGAAAAAAACTATCATTTGTTTTTCTATTGAGTAAAGCTATCAACTCGTTATGTTGAACGAAATATCATTTGTATTTTGCTATTGTGAAGGTCATATTTCTGTTTTGTGATATACCGTGAATCGTTCTTTCTTTGTCTTGGTATCGTATTTGTTGCATTAAGATCGTGCAAATTATGTTAATTAGTCCCATATTGGGACCCAGTCACGCACGTGTATATCATGCTTCACTTGGTATTTTTATATAGCATTAAATATAGTATTGCATTCCCATCGATGGTGTTTTATTATTAATCAGAAAATTCCAATCTCGGTTATCTAGTTGCAAATATATTACTTTTCAATGCATTTGACACCTAGGAGGAATCTCTTAACTAAAACTAATTACATTCTTCTTTCCTGGGATAAAGGAAATCAGAATCTTAAGTCTGCATTACAGGAATTCTTGACCAAACTCTTGCTTGCTTAGGGAATTAAAGTCGCATATGCATGGACGTTTGCCTGGCGACTGCTACAGCCTCATAAGAGACCAGAGGCCCCAACCTAAGGCAGGGACTCCAATAACCCCCATGTGGTTGGCCGTCAGCCCGGGTCCACAGAGAGGCACTCGGCCCAAGGCTGGGCCTTTTCGCTACTGTCATGACCTTAAGACCCTTGACAACACATACGATCCGCAAGGAAGAACACCACCCAAACCAGCAGAACGAAGAAGAGCACAAGGAGAGCCACCAGCGCAGCAAGGGACATCAATCCGGGGTGCAGTAGAGATCAGCAGTGTTGTTTTTTCCCCAGTGTTCAGCTCAAATAGTAAGGCAATTTTGTAGTTTTATTTCTTTTCAGAGAAGGACTCCAGGACGTACAGCATCTAGGACGCAGCCGATGTGGAGATCTAGAATAAGTAGAGAGGTGTTTGCCGCAGAATCCCACACCAAGTCATTTGGCATATCTGAAATTTGGCACTTGTAATTTCTTTTCATAGTGAATACCATTCCACGAAGTAGCAGCATGGAATATCCAGGATGCAACAGAAGATGTTGGAGTTTGCCCCAGAGCCCAGTGACTGGATGGCTTATAAGGGATTTGGTTTGGTTATGGCTCCAGGGCGTAGCTGCATCATTGTAATATCTGTTGCTTCAGAAGTTGAAGTACACACCAGCAGGTAGAGTAGAGGTAGACGATTGCCCCAGAACCCCGCATATTTTGTTGGTGTATACATTTTTTAATGAAGGATTCCAGGACGTAGCAGCTTCATTTGTAATATTTGTTGATCTATCCAGCCGTAATTTTCACCATAAGACTGCAGAAACACACCAGCAGCAAACAACGTTGTTGTGTTGGTTAAGAAGTACCAATTATTTAAATTAAAGAAAGTCAAACATGTGTATGTCACATACGGGTCAAAAATACCAGAGTTGTGAATGCACCTAACTCATTAAGGTTAATGATTTGTATACTAAGCGTAAGAGAGGTCGAAAGGTTCATCAAATTAGTGAGACTTATAGTGATTTTGGGATTCAAATTATGTTGGAATTAGAGATCATTAAGAAATTTTCAATCGGGTTTTCAAGAGCCATTCGAGTTAAGATCCAAAATGGGCTCAAGTGGGTCAAGAAGAGAGCCCAATGCAATAAGCAATAACAATGAAACGGGACAAAACAAACGAACATAAAGAGGGAAACCTACTTATCGAGTAGAGTTAGTTTGTCGGGGGGAGGGGGATTACGGAGAAATAGGTAGAGCTTCTTATAACCCTTATTGGATGATAAAAAGAACCATGGCAGGAAATCTTTACTCAACACGTGCTTGCAGAGCTCATGATCCTCCCCAGGTATATGCTAGTATATTTTCCCTAGCACCTGTTTTAATAATCAAAATAAATTCCTTCTCTTTCTTTACCTTTTCTTTTTTTCTTCTTTTCTCCTATCCCTTCTTCCCTTCCGCCCTCCCTCGTCCTTTTTTTTCTTTTTCAGATTTAATCGGGGACCATGGTAAGTTTTCTTTATTCTGCATAATCTTGCAGAGCTGAGGATCCCAACCAGGTATTTGCTAGTATATGTTCCATAGCACCTGTTTTAATGGTCCTACACGGTAAAGTGTTAGTAGAAAAGGCGTGGTTAGGTAAAATATATAAGGAGGATAGTTTTAGAGAGCAGAATAAAAAGGAGACACCTGGAACCATGGTAAGAAAAAGTCACTCTGCATGAGCTTGCGGAGTTCCGGATCCCACCCAGGTATTTGCTAGTATATTTCCCCTAGCACCTATTTTGATGGTCTCATTAGGTATAAAGTGGGTAGAGATACAAATGACTTTCGTGAAGTAAAAGGAAAGGAAAGTAGGGTAGAAAAGAAAGAAAAAACGCACCAATGGTCTGCTTTCCATAACCACACGACTGCCAAGAGGCTTACCACATCCCTGAGCGAAAATAAGCAGCAAAAACCGGTGTAGTGGTTGATAATGTAGAGGGTGGAGAGCGGGATAAATTCTGTCAGTCATTACAAATGTCAAGTGAGGTGCGGTCAGTAAAAGGGAGATCTGTTGAATTGGATTAACAACGGTAGTAATGGGGTTTAACAGGACAGCACAAATGCTTGGGGGTGTCCCTTAATTGAGGGGTATCCTGTTCATCGAAGAGGATAATGATGTCCGGATGGCTTATGGGATAGCACCAAAAGTGCTTTGGGCAATCCCTTACTTGAGTTGAAGGAAGAAGTGGAGAACTTTGGGTAGGTCGATGAAGAAGTTGTAGGTGATGTATACAAAACCAATGCTCCGGGACTCTTCAGGCACAGGAGAAACCGGATACGTCAGAAGGCGACGAGAATAAAACACGTTACGGGTGTATGTCAGGAAGGGTGAGGAGGAGATAAAGCAACTGTTAAGGAGTAATGAACAAAGAATATTTTTATTGGTGAAAGTGGGAAATGTGAGGAAGCGTAACAATTAGTGCCAAGTTGAGAAGGGGAGAGATATATGATTAGTGTGAGAGTATAAAGACAAGCATTGGAAAGAATTACAGGGGGTATTATAGTTCGGAAAAGATCATGAGGTAGCAAATATCATTGATGAGTCACAATCGTCATGAGAGAGTAACATTTATATTTGAAAATAGAGCTGAATACTTTTAAGAAAGTGATAACATGTCCATAAGTGAGGATTTGATTGGGGTTTTGAGCCCTGATGAAATAATCTGGATAAGCAGTGGGTGCCCCAAGAAGAAGAAGGGCAGACTGGAGATCCATCCTCTGTGAATTATAGAGCAAGCAGGTGTTCATAAGGTGGAGTATTGTGTTGGGAACAGAACAACGAAGACACATTATTTGCAACGGAGTGGACGTGGTGTTATGTTTACCAAAGCTGGTGAGAAGTTTGGTATGTCCAGTAAGAAGCCTGTTGATAGTTAGTGAATCATGGAAGTAACACTGATCCGGGATATCATTGGTAGGATATGGAATAAGAACCTTCCTTTGTCATAAACAGCCCAAGTGGTTTGCTACTGGTTGTCACAGAATGTCCGGATGATGAAATAAAGTTCCGTAACGCTGGGGGCAATGTTTTCAGTATGTGAAAGAGAGAGCCCCTGTTTTTACGCAAGGTCGGCAGCATCATTACCACTGATGCTGAGATGGGAAGGGGACCACAAGAATTCGATTGTTTTGCCAGCGGTATAGAGGCGTTGGAGAGTGGCCTTGACAACATCGATGATATTTGGTTGACTAGAGGATTTATTGGAAAATAATGATTTAGCAACACCGAGTGTGTCTGTGACGATAATGTAGAGACTGTGGTTGTCCTAAGAAATCCAGATCTATGCTTGTAGAATTGCCCAAAGTTCTGCGGTGAAAAGTAATGAGTAGTATAGTAGACGAAAGCAAAAAGGAGACACGGAATTCCGGAATAACAAAGGCTGCCGCCGTGGAGATAGGATTATGGGAACGCTTGGAACCATCGGTCTATATTTTAATGTACAAGATGTACTGTTCATCCAGTATGTGATTAACGGCCGTTAATATTTTCCAGGGACTTATAAATTTGGAGCCATACTGTGTGATGGCTAGTTGCACCTTGGGAGGTGGATTTCTCCAAGGGGTCAGATCAGTAGGAAGGATCGGATCAGGTTGAAGATGAAGCTCTGGATGTAGAGTTTGGAGTTGATGTATTACATGAGCAGTTGGGGGTCGGGCGACTGGTGCTGAAAAAAAAATTGGTATGACGTTTAGTTAGAGCTACCCTGGTCGGATGTGTCGGAGGATGAACAGCAATTCTGGCTGCGTATTTAAGTATTAATTTAGTGCGGTTTATGGATAGTGGTGGTTCTCCTGCGATAATGTTGTAATTCCAGAGACGTGGTGTTAGGTAAGAGGCCTGTGCAAAGGAGAAGAGCTTTACGTTGAAGAGCATCAAGGCGGCGGAGTATAGTTCGGTCTGCCGATTGATAGAGTTGACAAGTATAATCGATCTTTGAACGTATCAAGGATCGATAAACAAGAAGTAACGCGTTTGTCCGCTCCCCAAAAGGTGCTGGAGAGAATTTGAAGTAGTTTAAGATCTGTTTTTCAGCGAGTGAAGATGTTCTGAATATAAAGTCCCCAAGTTAAGTTACGGTCAAAGAATAATCCCAGGAAACAGGTCTGAGTAGTGAAAGTAACTAGTTGACTTTGAAGGTAAAGTCGAGGAGGGACGGGCTGTCTAAGACGTTTGGGAGAAAAAAAGAATGGCCTTGGTTTTCGTGGTGGAGATTATAAAGCCCCAGTTATCATCCCACTGAGCAACAGCATTGAGGCCACGTTGAAGTGTTTTGATGAATTTATGATGTCCGGGGTTGCCAGCCAACCAAACACTGCTGTCGTCGGCGAATTGGGACAGCTGTATCTGTTTGGGGATATTGTGAAAGGTTGTTGACCATTAGGTTGAACAGGAGTGGACTGATAACACTGCCTTTGGTTGTTCCATTGCAGAGTTGATGGTGTGCAGAAGTGGATTGGCCAATTTTAACTTGAAAGGTCCTATCAGAAGGAAAGTTTCCAATTCACCGATGGAGTCTACTGGTGATGCCGAAGGAATTCAGTTGTGATATTAGTTCTTTTATTCCAGACCAAATTTAACGCTTTCTCCAGATCAAGAAAAAGTGCTATCACATGGCGACAGGATTTTTGTTTGGAGTTGAAAGCAAGGTTGATAGCTAAGTCGAGTCGACACAGTTAGTCAATGGTGAAGCGCCTTGCGTCGAAACCGCTTTGGTTGTCGGAGAGGAGGTTGGTTTTTTTTGGAGATGGAGAGAGAGTCTGTTGACAACCATAGTTTCCATGATTTTGCACAGAGTGTAAGTAAGGAAGATTGGTCTGTATGATGGGGAAAGAGTAGGGTCTTCGTCCGGTTTAGGTATTTAAATCACCAGAGCCTGTTTCCAAGAAGGTGGAATGTCCCCCGAAGTCCAGATCAAATTGATGAGATCGAGGCCAATAGAGACCATATTCTGAGGGAGGTGTTGGTAAAAGGCATATGGGCCAGACCCGGAAGCAGTGTGGGGTTTTTTTGGGTGGGGAGTTAACTGCTTGCTCCCATTCATGCAAGGTAAATAGATCATTAATTATTGGCTATTGGCTTCACAAGCGTCGACCCGGTCCTTGAATAATTGTGGAAACTTAGTTTCCAATAGTGGACGTCGGGAATGGAATATTGGCGAATGGTTTGAGTCATGGCTGGCGTCGGTAAATTGTTGGGCAAGGATCGCAGAAGTAGCAGGATAAGAGGAGGATTTAATTCGATGGGATTGTTTGCGGACCTTGCCATTAAGAGCGTTGACTTTTGCCCACAATTCTTTGGATGATGTTTTAGAAGTTAGTGTAGAGCAGTAAGTTCGCCAGGAGTCACGCTTCGAGAATTTGATAGTTCTTTTGACAATTGCCGCGTAACATTTGTAAGAGTGGAAATCGGCAAGCAGTTGTGTACGACAAAAATGGTTTAGGGCTTTGTGTTTATTGAGCAGTGCAACACGACAGTCTTCATTCCACCAACGTAATGTATATTTGGGTTTGCATCCACTGGTTTTAAGAATAGAGTGATCTGCTGCTTGTGTGATGATTTGGAAAAATTGTTGACTGAATTCCTCTGTATTGGTGTGAGGAAGATTGGCCGGGCGTAATGGTCCACTGAAGATCTGGAAGTAAGGAGGTAGAGGTGAAAGTCAGTTTAAGTATGGAAGATTGTCCAAAATGAATGTCCATGCGGGTATGCGTAGGATCGTTCAAAAGATGGAGGTCCAATTAGTGGAAAGTGATGAGTTCATAGAGTCGTTTGCCTCGAGCGTTAGTGTTTGTATCTCACCATGCAGAGTGGTGGGCATTAAAATCTCCGCATATAATAAGCAGTGTATGTGATTTCTGGAGAAGGTACTTCATGTATGTTGTAAGATTAAGACGATGTCCTGGAGGATCATAAATATGATAGAGATGTATGATTCTGTTGTTGAGAGTTATTTGAACGCCTTGAATTTCAGCAAGAGAGTGAAGATCAGAATAAGATGTTGGAAGCAGCTGTGTGTCAAGGAAAGAATCATGAATGTAAATCACTAAAACTCCTCCTTGAGTACCATATGTACGGTGTTTTAGGTAGGTAGTAAAGTAACCTTTAAGTTTAGGAGGATAAGTAAAAGTTCGACATAAGGTTGTTTCTTGGAGACATATTATATCCGGCAGTATTGTTGAAGTGTGAATAGTAGTAGTAAATTTCAGAAAGTTTTTACGGAGACTTCTACAATTCCAGCTCCAGATTGAAATGGAAGACAGAGAAGAACGCTGAGAGGGGGTAGTGGTAGCGGAATGTAGAGAGGTAGTTCGTAGGAGATCGGGATGACGAGTAGCAGGCGAGGAGGAAGAGGGTTTTGGACTTGTTGTGTGATCCGAGTTGATGGAGATCGTTTTCCTGAGACAGAGGTGATGTGGTTGCAGAGAAATTGGGATGTCCAAATGCGTTTAACCTTTTCATTTGCCAGGATTTGTTGTTTGGATGAGCATTCTAGAATAATGGGAAGATTTTTCTGTCGAACAATTCGCAGGAAGCCAGGCTGGAAAAGGTGCAAGGCGTGAAAAATGGAAGCGTCAGACACAGTGTTAATGGTGGAGCCAGTACTGTGAAGATATAGAGTTAGGTAATGAGATGGTATGTTCGTATGGAGCGTTGAGAGGAAACTGACTAGAGGTGGTCTTGGTGAGAGTCCCGTAGTAAGTTATCTGGTGACAGGAGAGGCAGGGTAAGAGGAGACACTGTAGGTGACGGAAGGCCGGATGTATGTCGGATTTCTTTTAGGTAGCGAGTGATTTGAGTCTTGGATTTTGACATCCGTAAGTTGTGTGAAGGTGGTAATCCAGAATGAATAGGAGGTAAGGTGACGGAAGACTTTGAACGTTTGGATGGAGTAACATCCGTGGGTAGAGAAAGACTCCTTTTGATGCTCGTTATGCCGTGGACCAGATGTTTACCTTCGGGTAAGATGCAGACATCCTTAAATTCCTGGAAAAGTGGCGGCGAAGGAAGAAAGGAAGACTGTTAACAATATATAGCTTATATCCTGCCTATGTAAAGATGTGGACGTGTTGCTTAATATTGCACAGACGACTAACTTCAAGAACCAGTCTCGAGAGACATAATTCAGATTAACACTTTGTAACAAACGCCTACCAAGTCTGTATTTGTGTTTATCACTCAATGTCCTTTTGTGTTTCTATCTGAAATTCAGGTGAAATATTTTTCTCGTATCCAGAATTGATGGGTGGGGTGGTGCCGCCATCTTATTTTACTCAGAATTACATTACTAGTGTTTCGGTACTTGAAAGATCTCAGAATTAGGTTCTACACACACACTTTAACAACTCAGTACCATTCTATATATTAATAATCAATTGGATTTAGCAACTCTGTTGAAACGATTAACCTTTGCTCCTCACAAATAATTTTATAATTATATATTTGCCAATGAATATGTGGCATGGGTGCTCACATCGGGTTATTTCTAGGAGACTCCGCAGTGGAGATATCCTAGCAGCCTCTACAATCGTCACAAGGAAATGCCTATAGGAACTTATTACTATGGTTGCAAATGATGTACACGAAGTTTCTCTCAGTTTCAACACTCCACGATATCCATGGTACTTAGTTGGTCCATACCATAGACTCTCTTTCTCGAAAGAAGAAAGGATTTGGTTAAAATGAAACATATTTTGATGCTGAAATGCACTCACTCGTCATAATACTTTGATCAGAGCAATGTAATATACCTACGTTGTGATGAGAATGCCTTATAAAGAAATTCAGTATGCATTTACGTTTCATACCAATTAAAATGAAACGAGATACATGACTGTATCAAGCTTATAACAGAAACCGTTTTAATACTGAAATGATTAGAATGAGGACGTGTAGAAATCAGTCAATCTGACACAAAACTTTGATTCCATTTCACATTGTAGTATACAATTTTCATGTAAACATTCATAAGCTGGTACTTTATAAGTTTCATTACTAACCGTTATTTACAAGCTTAATATTGATCACAAACATTGGTCACATTAGTCATCTATGGCAGAATAAAAAGACATGTAGAAGTACACTTGAAAAAGTTGACAATATAAACCCATTAGGTAAGTTGAAGCAGTAAGGAACCATACGTACTTTTGTGATAGCATTTCAGTAGGTTAACATCATCTAGCTACCATACAGTTTAAATTCTTCTTTTGCAGAATACTTCGTATTAACAGGTGTTTATAAAGAGCAAATAAAGCTATAGGTCAATCTACCCCAATTGTTGAAGACCTTGTTTTATTTCAAATGGATATAAATGATATAAATTCACCAACAGCTGGGCATTTGGATATAGTTGGATAGATAATATTAATGTCTTCTGTTTAATTTTAAATTATTTTCTACATACCCTTTGGTTGGCTCCCCTTGTCATTCAGCCCGGTATTGTTCATGCAAAATAATGGACAATAACATCGAAATATTTTGGCACACTAGACAAGAATGCCTAAGAGAAAATCTCCAGTCCTAAAAAAGCCATGACTTTTCATTTATGTATACACACAAATCAAGAGGATGATGAAAGATGCTCATTTTAGAACTGGATTATATATCAGTGAGCTATTTCCTTTTGCTATTTGACATCAGTAATCATTTTCCCCAGAGTTATGATTCTTGGTCTAAACTATGTAGCAGAAAGATAGCGAAAAGAATATGTTTTGTAAAACACAGCAAACAATATATAGTAAATGTTCTATCATCGCAGGTTTAAAAATATAGAATATTATGAATGAATTCGAGGTCTAGAATGTGGTGATGTACCAAAAGTATTCAATAAGTTGATTTGCCAAGTCTTGTTGTATCACTATATCATCAGCTATGTCTTAAAATAAACTCACAATAATCTGAAAATAATGTATCAGTCCAAAAGTCAAAGAGCACTTTTTAATCCAGTGAGTAATTTAAATAAAAGAATCATCTCAAATTATATCTGAACACAACTAAAAATAATTCCACAAACTGAACTTAAAGTAGAAATGAATAATTTTGTTTATCTCAACCTTATGTAAAAGCGAAGACTCAATAAAATGACCTTGATGTAGGTCACAACTTCACTTTCAAACATCCTAAGTTGTAATTAAGTCAGTCAAACTTAAATATCAATAAAGAACATGTGCATAACATACAATTTTGACAAAAACGAGAATTGTCACGTAGGCCAAACTTCTATCCTAAATTAAGGATAGATAGTGTATTTTCAGAAGTCTAGATTTTAAAACAAGTACTCTCCATATACTTTTAAATGGTTCTGTTTTTTTAGGATTTGATAAGGAAATAGTTTATTCCTGTTTTAGATCAGTATGTCAGATATAATTCAAGAAACATTATTTTATTCATCTTAATCACTAAATTGCTCATTGACCTTTGGACTAACACGCTATCTTGATTAGTGTGACCGTATTCAAAGAGATTGTGCCTGAACGTCATAGCGGCACATCAGAACATTCAAGATTTTTGCAATTTATTTTTTTTTTTTTTTTTTAGAGTTTTAATAGACCATTTAGGATTAGTTGTGATTTAATTAAAACTACTGTAGGTGTCTCTTGAATGTTCACTTCGTGTCGTAGAGAAATCAATAAAATTGTAGACTGAACTTAAATTATTGGTATCACTTCTTTCTCCTAACACATTTTTGCCGCTCCAACATTCAAATTGGCAGCCAAGCGACATACATAAACTTTGTTATTGCATCTACTTCTAAATCACTGCATATGATTTGCCTTAGAGCTAGTAATTATAATTAAACATCTATCAATTTATGTGGATATATGAGAATGTTTAGCAAGAACTTCAGTAGGTCACATGTTCTTATAGGGGTTTTCCGGGCTCTTACTCAACCGGTTATTGTAGTCGCCATATATTGTCTATCATACATGTATTGTTGTGCCGTAAAACACTAAACTAAATCAAAACAACCGATACTTAACCTCTTAACACTGTAACAGACGGATTGAAAAGAACATATATTGTAGGTAAAAGTGGATTTTTATCTATTTATTTTTATGTAACACTCATCAAATAATTGATTATACAGACTTATTGAAATAAATAACCATAACCTCATTGTCAAAGAAAAATAGCGATACATATATTAGAGTAATAGATGAATTCAAATAGGGAATGTCATACTATTGTTATAAAAATGAGCTATGCTACATATATTACACATTGTTGTGGAAAAAAAACTTGACAGCAGCTTCCTGTTTTTCAGTGGCTCTTCCATTTCCGGGTTCTTCTTGCACCAAAAATACTGGCCGCCATTTGTAGCATATCATGTGATGAACAATGGTGTTAGACCAACGCAATCAGTGAACCGGCTTCCTCCAGGAAAACGATTTAAGGAACAGTAACTCGTGTGCCAAATATAAATTATATGAAGGAGTTATCCATATCACAGCATGCGAATTTCGACATTTAGATATATTATGTGAACACAGTTCTAATTCGGTTCTTATTACAAACCTGTGGAAACACTATTGTGATGAAATATGCAGTAACTTTCAATTTTGTAAAAGCTCTTGACAAAATCTTTATTTATTTAGTGGCATAGAAACATCTTTTTAATTGCGCACGTTTTTTTAACGCGTCATCGTTTGCTTCGGTTATAAAGTGATGTAAAGTTTTGGTAGACGCATACAAGGAGAACTTTTCTCAGAGCAGAAAACATTATTTTTTTCATCTTGTTATTTTTTATGTCGGATTTTGTTTGTGCACAACCACTTAATTTTCAGTTTTATGTTTATGTATGTTAGGTAATTTCTTACCAAATATGATTTTGTTTTCTGTTATCTCGAGATATTGTTAATACAAATTAATACCATGCAAAGAATTTTATCTATTTTCCGGACTTAAGCAAGAGTATCATCCTATAACTAATTGAGGACCAGAACTTTTTATTAAGGTCAAAACTCCCCCCCTTCCAAATAATGATGATATTCAGTCCCATACTCTGTACCAAGATATTTATTCATCAACACAAATTATGCCTCCAACAGGAAGCTCATTTGGAGTGGCCAACAACTATAGACTGGTGTAGAGAACATATCAGTCATTCTAACAAGTAAATTAGGCAACGTTATGTATTTTTGAATAGTAGAGTGACTATCCTTGGAATGCATACACCAATAATTTTACAGGTCAATAGGTTAAATATGGTCGAAATATTAAATGTGTAACAATCAAGCATGAGAACTAGGACAAAGTGATCTAGTTTTTATAAAGCAGTCTTATCCTGCTTAACATGCAACACACACCAAACCTCGTGTACATAGTTGAAATAGGGCACAGGGTAGTCGGGATATTACTAATTAATAGCAAAATACACAAAACTACTCAGACGTGAACATCAGTCACACTAACCTAGTTTTTGATATAGTAGGTTTAAGCTTTATATGTATGCAAATTGAAATGTTTTTAAGTGTAGATCGAATAGGGTCCAACATGTTGAGGATGAAATAAACTTAACGTTAACAAAAACAATCATAAAAGTGTTATTATATAGTCACATTAAAACAGTGTTTCGTGGTCGAATGACATTAATTAAGGTGTATTACTATATAAGTTTTATGAGTGTTAGGTCCAAGATATTTAGTGTAGCGAATAAATTGTTCATAACTCAAAAGTCACTCGTGCTCAAAAAGGTATTATCACTGGACATAGTTTTGATACGACTGGTTTACTTTCAGGGAGGTGTTAACACATAACAGTGTTCACGCGTATAGTTGAAACTGAATCCAAGATAACGAGAATGTAAAAATCCAAAAGCCTGAAAATACATTAGTCATTCAAACAAACAAATTGAGAAATAGAAAGCTAGTTTTGGTACGGGTAAGCAACATTTGTTGATATAATTTTTTATAAGTGTATGTCAGATAGGATCCACGACACTGGGTGTAATGAACGAAGAGCTGAAAATGCAAAAGTCACTTAGTCACTCAAATACGTTAACAGTGAATAGTTACCAATAGTATAGAGCAGCATCTGCTAAAGTTACGGAAGTCACTTGAACATGTGAATTATGTCATAATCACTTACTTTTCATATATTTGAGTTAGTTTCGTGCATGCATATATTGTGTGTTTGTGTGTGTGTGTGTGTGTGTGTGTGTGTGTTATTTACCTTGTATTATGTGACCAAGAAGACAATTAACCAGCTTCCATTTAACAATTAAAAGATTAAACAGAAATTTTGAAAGAGAAGATCCCATTAAAGTAATACTTGAACTGGATAGTCACCTTTAAGATGTGCTCGTTAAACTACTCGTACAGTTAATGTGCAGAGAGGAATGCGAGATCCCGCCAAGCTGAGCACTTAGAGAACGTATGGGGTAGCTGTTGAGAGTTATAAATGCCATTATCCAAGTGGTCAGGATCCTTGCTACACTGTCAATGGCTGGTTACAAGGAGGTCCAATAGTACTAGCTGACTATAAAAACAGTGCATGCAGCCTGAATGATTTGACGTACACCTTCGCCAACATTTGTACATAGCCTAACATGACAATCGACGTGTGTCTGATAAACGAAAATGAAGAAGCGTGAGTATGTCAGTAAATAACGTAGTCCAATTTCTAAGACCGCGCCATTAAGATTACAGGCAAGGTAACAACCTGACAGCATTGACAGAGACGAAGGAGTCAAAGGTAAATGGTTTTACCACAAATGTTTATGAAATCAGAAAGAAAATGAATGCTATCCGTGAAAGCAAAACAACTTCCATCTTACAGCGAACAAATTCAATTTAACTTGGAAAGAGCAGATCCTTCAAAATAATGCTTGCATTTGAGAGCCATTCTAAATCTGTACTCTTACAAGACGCAGGAGGGATCGTGTGGAAAGAATAGAGTGCTATCCTGCAGCATAAAAGTAACGTTATATCACTTCAAGAAAGTATGGTGGAATTGTCGAGACATAATTACAGTACAAGTCGTCAGAACCGTTGCTGTAGCAATATTGTTCATTTACAATGCGAAGAAACGGCTTTGGGTGATAATACTATCAATGCATACCACGAGGTGATTCGTCATACAATTTTACAATTTACAGATTCCTTAGCTTTCTGATTGAAATGTATCAAAATGGCGACAATGCAGTTGCTGTGACGAACATAATATTTTAGACCATCAAAGACATGCAATTAAGGACATGGGCAAGGTAAAAACTTAGTGTCCATTTTATGACGTGGCTTCTGTCAGCAAGAGTGAGATCATTGTGTTTGTTTAATATGATATTTATGGTAGTGTTCCTTGAGATGCAAGAAGTTTTGTCGTGAATTTGATTATCAGAGGACAAATCAGGCTTACATTGCTTTGCTCTGAATATCCAAGTCACGTGTTTACATATTTGTCAGTGGCAATCATACTTTGTACAGCCGCGGCATGACCAAAAGAAAACATTATTTTGTCTACACCGTTAATGACTTCAAGTCTCCACGTGCTGTAGTTGCAGACATTGAAGGCAGTTTCTATGTCGTGGGATATCATTCTTATATGGCGTACCAGATGGCGTTATGCTTCAGGTGATATCTTCTTGGATTTGTTGCAATCGCGGTATGATTTCTTTCACTACGAATTGGGAAACAGTTTATTCTAAAAAAATCAAAACGGAGATAACTACGCTGCTTAATATACGAGGAATTATTTTCCACTTTTACAACCGATAGTGTAATTACCTCATATGAAACATCATTCTTCTTTTTGATGGAGAGAAGTGTAAGAAAGAAAATGGCAATGATGGATGATGGCTGAATAATGAATACTTTCAATACTTTCTATGATTCGCTAATTGATAAGCTGGGAATTTATTTATGAAATAAATGTACGATATGTGTTTTGTTTTTAAATGATCTTTCATATAATAATAACCTTGTAAGTTATAAGTTCTATTTTAGTCGATATGTAGATATTATGTAACAAACTGGCAGAGAAAGGTTCAGAGAGAGAGAGAGAGAGAGAGAGAGAGAGAGAGAGAGAGAGAGAGAGAGAGAGAGAGAGAGAGAGAGAGAGAGAGAGAGAGAGAGAGAGAGAGAGAATAGCTTTGGAAAAAAAGGTGATATAAGTGTACGAAAACACGTTAGAGCAGACATATCTGTACTAATTGCCTATTAAGATAATGGCACACTTAAGCAACTTTCAGGAACAAAATAAATTGAAAGAAAATGAAAATAATGATTGTATAGTGAATTGCATCGTCTTTTGGTCCTAAAGATTAAAGACAAGTTATGTTATTGCTATACACTATCTCTTGATCTGTCAGGATAATTATAGACGCATACGTTGTCCTCGATTTCTTCGTGAATTACGTTATAAGAAAAGGGAATCTGTAACCTTGTCTGATATTGGCATAGTTCTTAATAGCGCACTGTATTAAAATAATTTGTCTATCTACGTTCCCATCTCTACCGGATCTATCTAAATACTGTATATAGTTGTCATCTGAATATATAGTTGTCATCTGAATATATAGTTGTCATCTGAATACATAGTTGTCATCTAAATATATAGTTGTCATCTAAATATATAGTTGTTATCTAAATATATAGTTGTCTATGTGTGCCTAGGCAGGAAAAACAGCCGCATAAGTTAATCCTGTATTTGTGTTCACTTTGCATATGTTACATAGGTTTTAATTCATATGAATGCAGAGTGCAACATCTATGATTATCAACCACCACAATTATCATGTGTATATGTTTAGAGAAAGAAAGATGTTTTTATATACTATTTTTAACATATTTCAAACATACGAGATACGTCTTAAATATGGATGCAATCAGCATAGTTTGACATGTGTACCTTATAAATAAACACACACACCGACATTTGTCTTTCTTTTAGTGTGTTTTGTCCCAACCAAGAGGTTGTCAGTTCGAAACTCGCAGCATTCTAATTTAAAACAAATTCTTTTTAATTTTTATCTTCAAACTTTATTTAAACTCGCGCATCCCAACCTAGGACAAACAACTAAGTTAATAGTTAGATAATATGAACACATGTTTTAAGTATGTGAAAGAGATGGTGCTACGTTTCTATGTATCTGCTTAAATCTTTCTCAACGTTTTCAGCTCTGGACGAAGTGTCTCACCATTAAGTTTTAACATTTTTGCATCAATTTTAATTTTCAGTATTTATTCTCCTACTTGAATACTCGTTAATATCCACCCGACTTTATCTTAGTCTTTCTTCCTGTTTACTTCTGAAACTATATGCCCAATTACGAATATGTATCTCTCCATAATGTCATCCTTTATACACAGTCAATCATAATATACCACGCTGTTATTCATAATATACCACGCTGTTATTCATAATATACCACGCTGTTATTCATAATATACCACGCTGTTATATTGGTTTGTAGCAAATGTGATTTTGTTCATGATTTCCCCTGTGATGGTAAATATTTGATAATGAAAGACGCCTGGGAAATTTCCTGAAATATTATAATGCATTGCATGAAAACTTTACTTTCTTTTCTTTTATTGTTTTTTCTTTTCTTCTTGAAAAAGGCAATAGGATAATTTCCAATTTGTCATTTCTCTCCCAACAAAATAACGGAACTTGGTCCTTTTGGAATTACTAAAAGTATGCAGTTAAGGGACAACATACTTAACGGAAGAACAAAAACCTCTGGACCATGCACCCGTAGATCTCGTATTAATATTACAGAGGAATCTACTTTGTTTAGTAATCAGAATAAAAAAACTGACAGACATTTGCACCAAAATGGTAATAGTATCACAGTGAATGGCATCTGTTTTGACTGTGATGCAAATTTAGTATAATTACATATTGTTACAATATTATTGAGACTTTTTTTATCAACGGGGAACATTCAGGAAAGTATATTTTTGCTACATTTTAAGTTCTTGTGAAAGTTCAAATACAAAATAAAGAGAAGAAAACATCAGCAATTTCTTTCATTGAATATAACTTTACAACTAAAGTATTTTAGCGTACTGTGAATAAATGATGTTTCTGTATAAAACTAAATTTATTTAAATACTGTTAGTTTGTGAAATCTGCCCTGAAATTTGCTTGGAAGTTGAGTGTATCTTCGATAAGTAGACTGTGCGAAAAGGGTCGCATAATTATCCGAAATCATTAGAGAAATGAGGAAAGAATCCACTTGCCTATGACAGAAGTTCGAATCAATTCATATGGCCTCCATACAACATTTATAAAAGTCGAAAGCTAAGGAGTTAATCACAATATCTGCAATGAAGACGAAAGCTACACTTTGTACATCTATGCTTAGCTCCCCAGTTACGAACACAGGGATCTTTCAGAGGATTGAACAATATCTTTTATACAGCGCCAAATTGATAATTCATCGTTTAATAGTATACATTAAAAGAATAAAAACAAATGTGTGAGTAGAAGGGATATAGGTAATAAATACAAAACCACATATGTGTTTGTTCCGAGCAAAAGGGAAAGAACTCTTTTAATACGTCTAAGGAACATACGTCTCGGTCTGACCGCCTCGATAAATTTCTAACGACTTATCAAACTTGTTCTTTCCGCCCACTCAGAACAAAACCCATATGCAGGTCTGTTAATAATATGGACCTTCAATTCGGTTTATTTATAAGTGTGAAATGTAAGAATGAAATTTGGTTTGGATTAATTTCATAGAATGGAAAATACATAAACTGTTCTGTTTTATGTCATTTCATTTTAATCACATTTTAGTCACAGTCATGTACAGTCTAACTTATTTATGTTTTGCTTGTAGAATTTAGTTTCTGCCTTCCCAGTCTGTATGTATGATAGGGAATCTGCTGGTTTCAATGAAAGCCGAAGCTAACCGGTTGAGCCGTGATATATACAACTAACAGAAAGTACGGATATTCAACGGAAACATATAGTTATTTATTTACAGAGATACGTGATTTGATAGATGACGCATATAAGATTGCTTGAAAAAAAGCATTTTATCAATATTATTTAGCTGGAATGGGAAGGGGACATCGTTTTAGTAACCCTCTTGTCCGTCCATCTCTCCGTACGCTAACGCATCTCTCCTTACGCTGCTGGGCGGATATTTACCAAACATTTTTGTTATCTGACCATTTTCGTAACCATTTTATAGAGGGGTTTCAATACTGACTTTCAACCCTCGGATCCTGACATTTATAAATATTTTCTGACCAAATCTAACATATGCCGTCATAACAGGAATTCGTATTATAAATGTTACCTATTTTACCTTATGAACGCACGGTTCCATGCGTTAGAGCGATCCCCACATAATTGTGTATTCCAACTCTTCCTTCATGTACGCACTCCCACCCCGAGAGTGCGTACATCGTACATGAAGGAAAAGTTGGAATACACACTATATATTTAGTTTCTCCAGTTTCATTGTTAAGTTATGTGGTTATCAATCAAAATTTTGTATGACTAATTATGAGGAAAAGCTTTTATTGCAGAGATATCCCAACCCTGTCATTGTATCTCGTATTTACCGCGAAGTCAATAAAGCGCGATTTCATAGTGAAAGCACACTGTTAAAATTCTAGCGCACAAACATAGGTTCTTGCTAGATTTATGAATAATGTCTGCACATAATATTGAGGAACGGCAATCTCTTTTCTTCTAGCTCTAGTTTATTTGTCTTTGGAAATTTTAAGGGCGAGCGATTTTGAGGGAAAGCTGGCCTTGGTTGATCCACTTGACTGTTCGTTAAACTAACATTTTGAATTAGTTTATCACTGCTTTATACGCGTGATATCCACAAAATTGGTCCGTACGGATATATTTTTTTAAATTAGATTTAGTTTTGGAAGTTTCACGTGTTACTTGGAGTGATTTGTGTGACTCTGACATCACTACTCCTATTACGAATGTATTAACCTAGTCAATTATGTTGCTTGGAGGGATTTGTGTGACTCTGACGTCACTACTCCTATTTAGTGGATCTCAAATGGGTAACGAGTTAATATTGAAAATATGAAACAAATTGAATAATGCCCAGTTTTTGCGAGCCTTGGCGAGCAAAATCTGGATATTATTCAACGAGTTTCATAAATTTAATATTAAATCATTACCCATTTGAGATTCTTTTTATCACATAGTTTTTATTTCAGTGTAAATTATTTAGATAGATAGATAAACAAATAATTTCGTTCATTCTGACAGACGGTGTACCTTTCATTTGTTGTGCATAAAATATAGTCCCAAAGAAAGCTGGACTGGTAAAAGTAGATTGTACTGTTTTACAAACTATAAATCAAAGAAAAAAGCTTCCATCCGAATAAACAGAACATTTTATAACCACAAAATCATTTTTCAAAACAGTGATCAATGCGATATGATGCTGCCATATTGTTTGATACGGTACACAGTACATCAGGCCGACAGTAGAATACATGTGTGCCCTAAAATGTATGTTTAAGAACTAAACGTTACATTGTTGCAATTTCCATGTGAAATAGGATCACCGGATGCACAAATTCCCATATTTACTGCAATGCATTTATGACCTGATATTTATAGTGTTTGATTTGAAAAATAGACTGTATAGAAGGCGTCAACAAATGTATTTTCGTGTCGAATTTACATCCCAGATATGCTACGCAAATATGCTGTGGTTGGATAAAGATCTGTCAGTTAGGAGACCCATTCAAGTCCAGATTATTCTACGAACAGAGGTGAGTTTGTCAATTTCTTTAAGTTAACATTTAAACCAGGCTTGTATATACGTTGGATTCTATATCTATGTAACTTATTTACGCACCCAACCCCACCCCACCCACCCACCCGTGACCACTAACTCTTAGTTTTACTCCTTATTGTCGTTCTTGTCTTGTAGTTTTATGCCATTTTACTTATAATGATATTGTTAAACATGACATAATGAACCCCTGTGGGAGTAACATATCCATATTGAGACAGCGGATATAATATTTCCTCAATTTCCATTTGCTAGTTGAGTTAAAAAAATGGCCGCCAAACAATGTTCATTCAGATCAAAACATTCCAGAAGGCGGAGTTAAATAGTTTTCCCACGATCCCAGCCAATCAGTAAAGAAAATACCGCACAATAATTTCATAGGCTTATTTGGACCAATCAGAATCACATAAAGTGATATTTTAGCATGTTATAATATCTAAAATATGAAACTGCACATACTATAGGAAAACCAAACCTACTGTGTGATAATATAAATGTATTAACCTAGTCAATTGTGTTGTTTGGAGTGGTTTGTGTAACTCTGACGTCACTACTCATATTATGAATATATTAACCTAATCAACTGATTTTCTTGGAGGGGTTTGTGTTTTCTTTAAGTCACTACTCCTATTACGTATGTATTAACCTAGTCAATTTTGTTGGTGATTCTCATTCTCCAGTTCTTGGACAATTTAGAAAATCTATACATGTTGAAGTTACATTATATATTTAAAAGTGAAATGCTGAAATAATGTTATGTAACATCTCTCATGGAATAGTTGGTTTGCAAAGACAAAGAACAAAGAACTTATTATATGTTATGTATTTTTTTTTCTTTTTATTTGCAAACCCACCATAGGTATAAGCCGGAAATTGACGATCTTAGGAAATGTATTTTTGTGAGGTTATCTTTCCTATTTTTAATTTTAGTTCAAGCTCTGAAATTTGGTGAATACAGTGATTAACAAAAGCAAAGCGCTTCTGTCCCTACACTAAGATGCACGTAATTTTGTAATTTGTGAGATCTTATATGATTGATGTGAAATGAACACAAATATGTATTTTTTTATCTCGGATTAATATGTCTGACTAAACAGAAAGCTTGGATATATGAAGAAAGTCATTTTGACGCTTAATCTATTGAACCTTTTGACTTCATTCTGTTATATTGAAGTATTGACACGAATAATACCGTTCATCTGGCATTCCTGTTCTACGTAATATCGGTATTCTAAAATCACGTCATAATCAGTTGTAAACTTAACTGTGAAAATGTTCCCAGTCGTCTCCAACTAAAAAGTTTTTAATGTAAAAGACTGACGAAGGACGATTCTTTAGAGATTGTTTTTTTTTCACGACTTTAGGAATCAGTTGTTTTTGTACTTTTTGCTTCTGCACGTGCTTTTTTCACTTTTTCCTTCGTTTTCCTTGGTAGAGACATACTCAGCTCTCGAATTCGTTGGGTCGCTCTAGCTTTTTGGGCAGCATCCGATACCTGGTAAGGGTCAAACACATCCACAGGGGCTATAGAACGTGGTTTGGGCTGTGATAATTGATGTATTCGTTGAGAAGCTAATGCTTTAAGCGCAGACTCCGCTACCGGAATCGGAAGAATTCTTTCATACTGGAATTCTTCATTGCAGGACTTTGCTTGAGCTAAAGATTCAATTAAATTCGATGGATGTGCATGCATGGCTTCCCCACGAACAGGAAAGGACTGTCCCCAATATTCTTCTGGGTAGGCAAAAGTATCTTCACGTTTTCTTGGCCTTGCCAACATCTCCAGACGACTGGTAGCAGTATTAGTTCTCGCACCGAGGGTAATCTGAGTGTAAGGTGACCGGTCGTATTTATACAAAGTATAACTTTTGGGCTCACTAAGAAAATGGATTCTTTCACTGGGTTGTGCTAGCATCGTAGCTTTTGATACAGTCCATTGGGGAGTTGGTCTGTGATAGAATAGATAAATAATTGCTTGAAAAAGGTTCTAAATTATTTTTAAACAATGTGTAATAGCCACAGAGACAGCATTACACACAATTAGTCAAAGAATGTATAAGAATATTTATTTATATTGAAAAACTCTTAAGCAGCTCAAAGACGAACTTCAATGTTTTCTGAAAATTTATATATGCTAAAAATATGTAGTAGATTTATATATATGTTGCCCATAGGACTGGACAATAATTGTAAAAAGTTGAAAACTATTACATGTATTTATGCATATTTTGGTATCAAATTAAATTACGGCATTAACCATCATTACCGTAGTTATGACACCTGCGTTGAGGTATACATTAATGTTGACGCTCACCTGTCGCATTCCCAACGTGGATGAGGATCTCTGTGTCTCGCTAATTCGTGCAGACGCGGAGAAGCATCTGCGTAAAAGCAAGTAAGAAAATAAGCCAGAAAGAAGTTGATAAGCAGTCTAGTTCGTTTAATATAACTGAAAGCAGGAAAGAAGGCATTAAAATGTATATCAGTGAAGAAAAATGGGAGAGTTTGTGGAAGAAGCCAGCAGGACTATTACATGAATTATTGTCACAACTAGACTGGCTATTTATAGGGATTTACTTTAAGGCCTTAAACATTGACTGTTGTCCACCATGACAACAATGGTCATTACACCCGTCTTCGCCATATGATGTTAGGTGATGTAATCACTCTATTATTGCCTTCTTCCATGGGAACTGTCATTTTACAGTGTTGTTTGGTGGGATTTCTACTCTGAACTACATCACACCATAATGGATTTTTTTAAAAATATGTAAAAGAATTTGAAATGTGAATGAAATAATTTAAGTATTGGGATGAAGAGTTTATTTAATAACATCAATAATGAATCTGACATTTATCCTGTTTTAGGGGTTTTTATTATTATTATTATTATTATTATTATTATTATTATTATTATTATTATTATTATTATTATTATTATTATTGTTGTTGTTTATTTGATGTGATGTATTCCTTACATGTATCACGGTCGAAACAATGCAGATTTAATGTGCCGGCATTTTATTGTAGTGTTGAATCATTTAAACTAAGGCATATCGGCAGGTACAAAGACAATATAATATCCTCAGGAAACTTACAGAATGTCGTCTGCCCATTCTCGCCTGCTTTGAGTGGAGTGGAGTCAATCCAGTAAACCGATCTCCTAAAACAGATAATAAGATAGTTGAAAGCAGGGAAGCTTGAGACAGTCCTGCAATACGAACATTCGGATCACTTGAATATTTTGCATTACTTCAATTGTCAACCGATTTTTAAAAAAAAAGATAGTCGAAGCTGATCAAAGACAAAATCCAACTGAGGTTAGTAGGCACTGCTCTACTGCATTAGGTAAGTTGTTTGTTTCTAGCAAAACATTGCTTGAAGCAACATTTCGGGCAAAATCTGCGATTCAGTCTCGCGTGTTTCTCAAGAACACGGCGTTCTATTTGAAGAACACTGGGATTGTAATTCTGCTATGAAAATATTTTTTGATAGGAGTGTAATGCACGACAAACACTGATAAATTTTTGTCCTGGTCTTATTTCTTCAGACATATGGACCCTTTGTTGTTATCAGATGATACACAAGCCACAGTTTAAAAAATGGAATTATTCAACATGCATATGACCTAGAATGGCACGATTAAAAATAGAAGATATATAATTATATTTTCTTGGCTCAGGATATAAAATATTATATCATTAATTCAACAGTGATCGTGGGTAATCCAATTGTTTATCTCTAGGTCTCTTTAATATAACTGAGAAGTCTACTGCATGGAATTCAGTTATGGTCGATATATTTTGGACCTCTAAAATGTACAACTGATGAAGTAATGTCCTGGCGAATAATAATAAAATAATAATAATAATAATAATAATAATAATAATAATAATAATAATAATAATAATAATAATAATAATATATGCAGTATTATCAAGAATAGAGTTTCCGCCTCAACATGAAATCAACAGTCCACTACTATAGTGCATACAGTACGTCACGTAAGCATTCAATGAGAATAAGCAAATAAAGGCAAGCTTTTGATTTTTTAAGACTTTACTTTTACCGCTTTTCTTCAAGTTCAAAATGTGACTGGGATTTAAAATAAGTATTTTACTCCTGTGTATTTCAAAGTTAGTTTGCTTTTTCAAAAAAGGTGTTAATTGGGTTTTTCTTTCGAAAATGTTTTTGCAAACATTATAAAATGCGTGTAAATGTTACAGAGAATTTTAAAAAATCAAATTGTTTAATGGGACAAATAAACAAGTACTTTAATTAAAAATCAACTCATGAGAGTGTGTTGAGTGTGTTAAACTGTGGCATAACTCCTACCTATCGTGCGATATATCGTGGTATAACTACTAAATATGTTGCGATAAACTGTGGTATAACCTCTAGATATCATGACTTCAACTGCAGTACAACCACTACTTATTATGTACTGACTGTGGCGTAAATATCATGTGTTGACTGTGGCATAAATATCATGTGTTGACTGTGGCATAAATATCATGTGTTGACTGTGGCATAAATATCATGTGTTGACTGTGGCGTAAATATCATGTGTTGACTGTGGCATAAATATCATGTGTTGACTGTGGCGTAATTCTTAAATATCGTGTATTTAACTATGTATTTCTCATTCAGATTCTTTTTGGGGCAGTGGTATATTTCCAACATATCATATGGTGCAATGCAGTATAACTCCAACATATCTTTTCTAACTGCATATTATATGCTTAACTGTGGTGTAAATCCTAAACAGAATGCGCTAAACTATGATATAACTACTAACAACATAACTTAACAACAAAATTAAATTTCATATAATAATGATACACTTTAACAGCTGTGTTTAAATGCATTTAAAATAACGTGTTGACTAATAAAATATATTTCTTATTCGTTATATGAAATGCCATTCTAAGTAGGCAGATCTTGTCTCCTACATGTTTGATTTTCTAATAGGTGCAGTAAAATATGCTTAAAATAAAAATCGAGAAACAAACGTGCTGCCCTCAGTAAGCTGTTTGTGATTCAATAAAATTATTCAACCTTCTTTAATAACTTTCATATATAATTAACACATCTATTTTTATGCAATATTTAAAACCATCCGTGTTTATCTTTTTCCATGAGTTCAGTTGGCATTCTGAACGATCCATCGGTAAAGCAATCGTTTGTTTTATCTGATCCGACTTTCGCTAAGCTTAAATATCTGAGTCCGGTGATCGTATTACAAAACTTTCTGCGACTAATTAACAAGCTAGCCTCAATAATATTTGATACTAAGTGTTAGAGGTTGCATTGAAAAGATGCAATTAAGTTCAAGCAAATGGATGTTTCACATTTCAATTGGATATTTATTTCCCTTTTCCATCAGACGTATAATGTGACGCAAAAGACACAAGACATTCTTTTTGTATAAACGCCTTCATACCTATCCTCTATGAAGCCAGCATGAAGTCTTTTCGGTTGAGCCAGCCATTCTATTCTTCGCTTCCCGGTCACTGAAAAGGGACATCATACTATTGAGAAATTACATTACAACAAAAAAAAAAACAAATGTAAAAGGAGAATCGGATTGTCTGTCTATACCTGAAAACAACATGATTCAAAGTGTGTCTGTGTGTGTGTGTGTGTGTGTGAGAGAGAGAGAGAGAGAGAGAGAGAGAGAGAGAGAGAGAGAGAGAGAGAGATAATTATTTATATCTTTCTTTCCTTTGAATATTGCATACAGTACACTCAGTATTTTTGAGAATAAGACAAACATGAAAAAGTATATAATGGTGAGAAATAACAAATATTTAGGACGATATTTCATAAATAAATGCATATATTGTTAAAGTTCACGATGAGAAATAAGGAAAAGTAGTTGGGTATATCCTCATGATATCGTTCGTTTTCAACATTTAACTCCCACCCCATTTTTAACAGTGGAATTACTATTTAGGTGAACTGTCCCGTTTGCAATGTATAGCTTAAGAAGCAAACAATACATTTATTATAAAATTTATTATCAAATGCATTTTTTGCTTCCCTCATAAAAGTATTGGAATAGTTTACCTTTGCACTGATATAAATTCTACTGTTGATAAATCACACATAATACATGACGTAAATAAACCATAGTTACTGATAAAGATTTAACTAGGACTACGTTGATTATCAGCACCAATACAGTCAAGTGTTTGCTGTATATTTTGTCAAAATGGAAGCGACAGTTAAAATACATATACGATGGAATTGTGTAAGCTGATCATTGCTTGATAAATTAACAAATCACGTGTCATCATTCCTAAGAGAGTATTCACCCAATCAGTATTGGTCGTTAAAATAGAAAATAGAAAATCATCAAGCACTGAGATGCAGACTGATTGACGAGTAAATGCAGATTCTTTCAAAGATAAGAAATGTTTTGTCACAATAGTGGCAACGAGCCAACATGACTCCAGAGATCCCGGAAATGTTTGTTTTTTTAACATTTTTCCTAATACACAGGGAATCAAACTGCCATAAACCAATAAATTCTGAAATCGACTAAGAGAAATGTCTTCATAAAATCTAACTTTCGAAGCATTTTCATATAAGAAATGAACTTGGAATTTAACAATACTTTTTCATTCAGATTTAGTAACTGGGAATAGACCTTGGAGAATTTACGTCTCTGTAACATCTTTTAGATTACATTTAGCTAGTAGTTTATATATTTCTGGAATACAGTCAGTTTGCGTATCCTGCAATATTTGGAATCTGATAGCTACAGACCCGTAGTAAAAATGATTGCTTTTCAAAATAAACTACAGGCAAACGGCAAACGTTGCTCACCGAAAATCAGTTTATTTTATGTCAATGTAAACTTGAATTGTTAAAATACCTAGTAGGCCTAACGGATCGTCAGTTCATGTATATCTAAAGATATCTTGCAAATGCTAAGCGCAAAAATCGGTCGCCTCGATCTAGTGCAAGAATATCTTGGGGGCCGGAGCAGAACCGTATCTCTCAACCATACAACGCTGGATGTATTCCAATAGTTTAATTCAAAATCTTAGCTGTGAGAGGATAAAATAAATCATTTTACTCGAATATCAATAAAGCTGAATAACTGGAAAAAGCTTTACTATTCTAAAATTATTAGAATCACTTTTAGCTTTTTTCCCTCCCATTTTACTCGAATATCAATAAAACTGCATTACTATTCTAAAATTATTAGAATCACTTTTAGCTTTTTTCCCTCCCATTTTACTCGAATATCAATAAAACTGCATTACTATTCTAAAATTATTAGAATCACTTTTAGCTTTATTCCATCCCTTAAAGTGTTACTATCAGATAATCTTTTATTTGATCAGGAAAATGCACATTTAGTTGTAAAGATTAACGAAGACGGATCTAAATGTATTTCCCCGGTTCTTAAAATGTTCATATTTTATATTATCTACTCCATCTGCCTTTCCTGATTTAACGTCAGAAATCACAGAAGAAAGCTTGTGTAAATCTCTTCACTACAGGAGGACTTCGTTCACGTTTCCATGATTTAATTAACTTCCTTGTGGAAATTCGTTTTGCTTATAATTCAACTTTGGAGTTTCATAGTATAATGCCCACTGTTGCACAATGTATGCAGGGTCACGACAGAATTGCAAAATTGCATTCGTGCCGTCTTTGAGATTTCAGATTTCTTGAATTAATAGCTCTCCTCTACCTGGTCTACCTCTGCATACTTATCAATATCATCATTTTCCTGCTTAAAGTAATCGGACACACGTTTTGGTGGAGTTTTCGAAAGTATGTTTTCGCACCTTTATAACAGGCGAAAAATAATCTTCTCGATCATTAACTTTTCCATTCTACACTCACCCTTGCCTTTTTTTATCTTGGTTTTATGGAAATCCTTCCTTCAACAAAGAATTCCAGTGGGGTTTTAAGAAGGGTTAGAATTTTGAAATGGGGAGGGGTGTTTTGCTCTCAAGAGCTATTGCATGAACTATTCTGCTATGCAACAAATTAATTTGCTTTTTATTTATTGGAAGGAACGTTTAATTGCATTTTAAAATTTGGAATAACTATTTTCATATTCATATACTTTGCTAAGGTTAGCTTACTTCCAATTGTAGAAGTTTGCTTCATCCGTCTTGTACGATTGAAATTCAAACGATCCAAATATAGGTCTCTGGTGTGAAACATTCAAAGAACTATCATCAGTTATCACTGCCTCATTGACCATATCTATCTTCGACGAGTCCAAAAGATGTGATCAATTAGAGACTTACTTGTACCAGAATAAGAAAACATGAGTAGCAGGGACCATTGCAGAACTCATCAGTACTCAAAGAAATTCAATTGCTGCAATCCAAAAGGAAATGTATTATCTTTCTTCTCGTATCTTTTATGTATGAAGATGGATTCGAATTAAAATCGCCCATAATGATAACGATACCATACTCTGAATAAGACTGTAAAGACGGTGACAAGAACTAAATATCTACGATAATTTGCACCTTGATGCGAAATTAAACAAATAAAATTTAAGTAAACGTTTAAAAAAATTTATAAAATTCACTCTTATTCATGATATTAAATAAGAAAAACAAACATATTTATGTCGAACTAATAAAGCTGTACCTGTTGCTAAGTCGATCAGTGCGAAACACTCTGTCTGCGGAACGCAGACTTCAAATTACAATAGGCAATATTGAACTATGGTTTTGTGCAATTATTTGCACTAATTCCGTAAAGTTCATATTGTGTGCATTCTTAATAAAGTAAAATTGTCGAATAATTTAGTTAAGAGTAAGTTATCTCAGTCAAGTCAATACTGCAATGGTGTTGACGTGTACATGACGTTATTTCGTAAATATAATGTGTATTTACAACGGCGTTTACAGTACTATTTATGAGCTTTTTATACAATCATTGGCGGAAAAACCCTTGCATGTTACCATTTGATCACATTCTCCCAGTTTTTGCCCAATAAAGGTCAGGAGGTGTATGTGAGAAACAATCATTCCATCATGATTAGTCAATTCCACACCATCGAAATACAGTTTGTATTAACTAGAAAGTCGCCACGCCTTGTCTCTGGTACAAAATTTGATGATCTAGAGCAGGGGTTGTCAACCTACGTGCCACAAGATGGCAAGTCAAGAGGTTTTGTGTGGCACGCGAAGGGCAGCCAAAAGTCTCGAGTTTAACAGGGTTACTCTCTTGCTTATGGCACACCCTCGTTCATTTTGTAATTAATCCGGATAAAAATGGCACGCTATGTACAATAGGTTGCTGACCCATGAACTAAACGGTAGCCAGGTCTCGTCCCTGATACATAGTTAATGACTTAGTCACCTCTCTCCTGGCTTTGTCCCTGACACATATTATATGACCTATCACAAGGTCCCGTCCCTGACACATATATTGTATGAGTTAGTCACCAAGCCTAGTCTCTGGCGCAAAACTGAATGAGCTAAAGGGTATGCAGGCCTCGCCCCTGATACATATTGTATGGCTTAGTCACCACTCACCAGGTTTTGTTCCTAACACTTATTACACGACTTAGTCACCGGCCTAGTCTATGATATATTGTAGGACTTGGCCATCACTCACCAGGCCTTGTCCCTGACACATATTGTACAACTTAGTCACCACTCACCAGGCCTTGTCCCTGAAATATATTGTACGACTTAGTCACCACTCACCAGGCCTTGTCCCTGACACATATTGTATGACTTTGTCACCACTCACTAGGCCTTGTCCCTACACATATTGTACGACTTAGTCACCACTCACCAGGCCTTGTCCCTGACACATATTGTACGACTTAGTCACCAGGCCTTATCTCTGGCACAAACTGTGTCCTCAGTTATTTCCCTATCCTGTTTATATATGTTAAACATTTTTATTCATCGGGATCAGAGAAAACACCGATAGGGTGGGCGATAGATAGATTGGTTGATAGGTGAGGTGTACCCGCACAAAAATCCTTTGGCATAATTACCACAAAAAAGAAGTTCTATCAGAAAAACTCATTTAAATGAATGGCTACAAAGCATCTAAGACAAAAAAAAAACACAAATAAAGTAGTTAACGGTTGATCAGCATTGGCGGAATTTCACTTGAGACTCAACATCAGTTACTAATATTTACATCATCAAAGAGAGCAATTGAATATACAAGTAAACGCACATAACAGCTGTATCTGAATCAGATTATAATTGTGGATATTAGGATCTCTCATGCTCCTCAAACCACCTTGGGAAACATGATTTTTGTTCTATGGAATTCTGAAAAAGAGAATGTTCATCGTAATACAGATGTTTGTCGTATACTGATGTCGTCGCATACGGATGTTCATCGTATACTAATGTTCATCTAATACTGATGTTTGTCGTATACGGATGCTAATCGTATACTGATATTCATCGTATACAGACGTTCATTGTATAAAGGTACTCTTTGTATACGGATGTTCTTTACTTGTGGCAATCCAAAGATCTGGACAAGTTGTTCACTGTACCAATTGATGGAACCTTTGTTTTGTTTTCTTACAGTTTTTACTACACGTGCTCTGGCTCACAGAACTCTGTTCATTTGATATAAACTCTATTACAACGTAAAACAGGAAGCATATTTTCAAATTTGTCAAAAGTCTCTAATTCCGATTTAGGTGGATACCGAATCTCTGGACAATATCTAACACCGACTTACGATATCGAATTTTTATTCCATCTTTAATACCGACTTACCAGGATGTAGAATTTCTGGACTATCTCTAATACCGACTTACGAGGATACCGAATTTCTAGACCATCAATAATACCAAAATTCTAGATTACCTCCGTGGAGTTACACACAGTGTGACGATCTGAATATGTGAACACAGGTGTAACAACCCTTAAACAGTGCTATTTCGAACACCGTAGAATGACTGACAATTTAAATAGCTCTGAGCCACCAGTCAGCAATGCCGACGGTCTATGTGTATAAAAGACTGAAGGTGAAAGGTATAACGAGTTAATAAAATATCAGTGTGTTTAGCTATTTCATCGACAATTTATCAACCTTATTCTTTCGATGAATCCAAACAGTGACCATATCCTTTGCCAATTACTATCCTCATATCGAAAGTTACAGTTTTAAGACAGTGTTTCCCTTCGGTGCTGATAAGGTTCAGAGCCGTTTTAAGGCATAGGCACGCGAGGCACGTGCCTATGTCCCACACGCAGCAGAGGGCCCTGCAGCGGCCCAAAAACAAAATTTCGGTGTCGGTTGTGTTATCAGTTTAGTACTATATTAATAAATTTAACACAATGACCCACATGCACGTGGAAATGCAATGCAATACATTATATGTGAGACTGAGATTGAGGCGCAATTCTGATTACATTTAAGGTTAGAGTTTGTGCCTAGGGCCCCCAAACTTCTTAAAACGGCTCTGATTATGTTATTCATCTGTCCGCCTCTCGTTTCTCTCATTTGACTGAGCGCAAAGCAAACAAAGCCGTCTCTACTCTGACGTAGATTTCTCTTTGAATTTAATCTAGAACATGTCGTTGTTTAACGGTTATACAACCGAAGTTTCCGTGTCTAGAGTCGGGTCTGTAGTCGTAACTTTACGCAATGCGTATTACCATATCTCACTATGAAGAAAATATGAAAAAATATGTGTATATATGAAGCCTGAACATCAACAAATTTCCCCACAACGTGACAACCGGTCAACATTGCATATTCTAACGGATTATTTGTATGTAGCAATGTAGTAGTTTGAATTTGAGGAGTTACTGTATCAGTCACGTGTAACACACGCTAACCTAGGATGAACCTCAACTGAAGTGTCGTGTCGTGTCAATCGTGTGCACTAAGATTTGGTACTCTATAATTTACCCGCGAAAATCTTGGACTTTTTGAAGGAGTGAGGTTTATATAACAAAGTTAACGCTATATTTTGAAAGATTTTACATTTGAACATCTGTACCTTTATCCTTTAATACGTATTGCTCGCAGTTTTCAAAAGGGCTAATCTTCCTGACATGCGGTTGCTCAGTTGGTCGAGCGTCGGTCTTATAATTCGATTATCGCTGGTTCAATACACGACCCGTTCAGAATGGTCGGCAGTCTTTGGGGAAAGACACTTAGGTCCGGTTTCGTCAGCATAATAAAGTCACTCATGTATTTCAAGTGTAATTTAAACCAGCACAAAAAAATAAAGAATAAATAATCATATTTTTAATGTTTCTTGTGCAACTCCTCAATTTTATAGCAAAAATAAGAACTTTTTTAATTTGACCAATTAGCTATTATTATTTTTTTTATAAATATTTTTAATTTGGACCATTTAGTTATTATTTATAAGAATTTTATTTTTAATTTGGACCATTTAACTATTGCTGTAACGAGATAACGTTATCTGGATCTTTGTCGCGATCTAGAATGAATTGTACATAGAACAAGAATATACAACAAGGGAACACTATCAAAATATTATAATATTCATAAAAAATTACCTATCTAAAAACTAATCTTTACGTTAAAGCGATTTGGTAGCTTTTAGTTGATGAATAGATACGTTTATCAAAGAAGCAGGAAAATAGCAAAGGCTGGGACTGTATTATCGTGTAGGTAGTTAGGGATCAACACTGGTACAATGAAGCAGAGTCTAAGAATTGGTTTAATTGGCAACCTGTATTATCTGCTGTATCTATACGTGTTTCTATTAGGGAGTGTTTGCAACTGTAGCTTTTCACAAAATACAAGAAAATTATAAAATGTAAAGAACACCTATAGTAGGCACTTAATGTAGTCAGACATATTGTCTTTTGTCAGAAAAAAAAATTTGCTCATGAAAAAATTAAATAAATTATATTTCTAAGGCAAACAAATTTGAAAGAAGTGTTATTTCTTACCTGTTGTAGCCATTTTGTATGTGATTTCTACCAATATTTATGTCTTGTGGTGGCGACTTTGGTTGTTAATAAACCCACTAAAGTCGTTGTCATAGATGTGAACCATGAATACTCATTTCACGTGACGAGAGAAACTCTACACCGGATATAGACAAAAGACAGTTAAGTGAATAACTTTCCCTTTCAATGTAGAAACAATAGAGTTCAATGAAGACTCAAGTCTGATATATCGAACATTGTTTTGGGCACCTTGCGCATTTTCTCTCTTATTGTAAAACAGCATTTACAGTGTCATAAATTCTTTCGATAGTTAATGTTGTAAAGTTTTGGTAGGCACCATTACAGTACATTATTCTTTGTGGGGTTTTATTAGGGACCGTTTAAGTTTTGGGGTAAGGTATTAGGGTCCGACCATTTAATTTTTCTTTTGGGGAGACCTTACTAAACCTGATCCTTTCGAGACTGTTATATCAAGATCATTCACACACACACACACACGCACGCACGCACGCACGCACACACACACACACATACATACATACATACATACATACATACATACATACATACATACATACATACATACATACATACATACATACATACATACATACATACATACATACATACATACATACATACATACATACATACCATATAAAAATTTCTACCCCACATAGAAACAATTGGAGCTCAATTGGAATAGCTGACCAAATACAGACTGCTACAGAGGAACATACCAGAGTCAATCAAATTTTAAAAGTATGTTATATGATTTACGTTTTTGCATGTTTGAGTTACTGTCCTCGGAATACGACCAAATACATTCACTCAGAACTGTCGGTGTAATATGATCCAAAATATTGATTGATTAACCATGAAATGTTTGAAAATACAAAAGTATTGAAATCTAGTTTTGGTACGACCGAGTTTTGGTACGACCGAGTTAGCATCCGTACGATGCAACCACCTGCCGGGCTTTACGAGGATGGTTTAATAAGGGTCTATAATATTGATGGCGTAATAAATTGATAGCTCAACACACAAAATTACTCAAATGTGAAAAATAGTCACATTGACCTAGTTTTACTTAGAAGGTTTACTCTTCATACGCATGCATTTTGAAATTTTCCTAAATGTAAAATGGATTGGATATAATGCATTGTGTATGGCTAACAAATAGCTAACAATGCAAACTCTCTGAAGCGTGAATATATGGTTACATTAATCTAGCATTGATCTGGTTGGGTGACTCCAATTAAGGTACCTTACAATACCAATTTCCTCGAGTGTACATGTAGGTGAGATATAGTTTAGTATATTATGAAGTTATCGAATCCTGCAATTTCAAAAGCTTGAAATGCTTGACATTTTGGGTTGACTGAACCTAGGTTTTATATAACAACTTTACTTTTTTTTCGAGATTCAAATACTTACAGTGTTTTACTTGTTGGGGAAGCTGGGTGCAAGATATTGAGAGCGCAAAACACCGAAAGGCTGAATATACAAAAGCCAGTTCACCATGAAGTTTGCGAAATATTAATCTAATTTTGGGGTGATTAGAATACTTTTATCATAATTTACGAATGCAAGTTACATAGACTGCAGTATATTATGTTTGTATTAAACGAATAGCTGAATGAAAGAGTCACCGATGTACATAAATTAGTTCACTGTGATTTGTGTTGGCATGGTTTTGGTGGTATGGTTATGGTGGTATGGTTATGCTACTTTGGTCAAGATTTATCTACATACGTAAAATCATGTGTAAGTGAAAATACAAAATTTACTGAAGCATGAAAATTAGATAAACATGCTCTAATTTAGGTTAAAAATTTAAGTTAAATTTATTGACAAGTAATTGGTTGCTTATTTTCATGAGTGTACATCAAATAGGGTCTTAAATATCCATAGTGCAATGAACCAGTGGTTAAAATACAGAACTTATGCATGCGACCTATGTCAGAATTATCAGATTTTTATATGTTTTGATTACTTTTCTAAATTTATATTCACGTCATTTGTCATGAATATGGATGAAATATACTCCGATAGTTTGAAGGTGTAATATACAAATAACAGAAAAGAAGTCACTGAAACATGAAAATAAGGTCACATTGACTTAGTTTTGGAATGGCTTAGTTACTCTTCTTATAATACATATAAATACCAGTTTCATAAAAAAGAGTCCTAGATACTGAACAAGTAACATAATATTGAGAGGTTAACAAAAGAAGGAACAAACAAAAATAATGAACAAATGAATATATAACACTTGAATGCATTGGCGCCATTATTCCATCACAACTTTATTTGTAAAGGGATACAAGTACATTTACCATTATATAACTTTCTACTCCTATCCTGCTCATGGCTGTCTTCTCCTACTTTACTGAAAGTCTAATTTCCACTTATTCATATTTCCTGTCAACATGAAGTTGTATTGTGTTACTTGAAAGTCTAAGAAGTCTGTTGTTATGTTGAAAATTTCTTATTTTAGAATTAGCTAACACAGTTATCAATTTGAGCCTTGTTAACTAGTATATTATGCAACAGTCGATTCATGATTAATTAATTAGTTTGCAAAGTTTGATTGTGAAGTGCTATTGACTAGTTATGATGACCCAGTCAATACTGAAACCAAAATGAAACTTTGTTAGACTTAAACTATTTCCTTTATTCAAAACTATATTCAACTCTCTCAATTTTACAAACTTTATGTGATTATCTTGTCTCTCGACTTCAGATTTTACGCTATCTTACAATGGATACAATTTTAAATTTGTTTAAGAAATGAAAATTTAAACTGGAACTGAGAAACATTATACTTTTATATTGTTACAAAAAAAATCTTCATTTTCATACAAAATAGTTTAGGAATTTTCAAAATATGTCAGAATCTCAACTTGTACCTGTGGCAAAAATGTCATTTTTAAATTAATCAAACATCACTGCCATCTAATTTCTAATGAATATTTAATTCAGACGCAATCATCAAGATATGCTTTGTAAAATCTGGCACTTGTTGTGTCTATTGATAAAATGGTACGAGTTGCTGCCATGTTTAGTGAAACCTGGGTCTGGCTGTGTTTATTCATGGAGTGATAGGAGTGATCTTGTTATTAAAACCTGGGCCAGGGTGGGTCTATTTCTGAAATGATACAAATAGATATGCTTTGTAAAATCTGGACCATGGTGGGTCATTTCTAAAATGATACAAATGGACATGCTTTGTAAAATCTGGACCATGGTGGGTCATTTCTGAAATGATACAAATGGACATGCTTTGTAAAATCTGGACCATGGTGGGTCATTTCTAAAATGATACAAATGGACATGCTTCGTAAAATCTGGACCATGGTGGGTCATTTCTGAAAATGGTACAAATGGAAATGCTTTGTAAAATCTGAATTAGGGTGGGTCTGTTTCTGAAATAGTATAAATGGACATGCTTTGTAAAATCTTGGCCAGGGTGGGTCATTTCTAAATGGTACAATGGATACACTTTTGTAAAATCTGCCAGGGTAGGTCTGTTTCTGAAATGTCATGAATGGACATGCTTTCTGAAATTTGGGCCAGGGTGGGTCTCTTTCTGAAATGGTAAAAATGGACATGCTTTTTTAAAATATGGGCCAAGGTGAATCTATTTTGAAATGAACAAATGAATATGCTTTGTAAAATCTGGGCCATGGTGGGTCTATTTATGAAATGGTATGAATGGACACGCTTAGTGAAACCTAAGCCAGGTTTTGCCTATTTCTGAGATAATACAAATCGATGAATATAAATCTGTTGAATAAAATTTGCTCCATGCAACATGGAATATCACACCAGACTTGCATTTCTGCTGAAGAAGTAGAAAAATGAGATGTCGGTCAGTTTAATCCATGTGAGGATACACAAAACACATTCATTTGGAGTTATTCCTGTTTTGTTTTCTTTACCAAGTCTTTAACGCTTTCAAATCTGAGAGACATGGAATGCTTGGATATATGTACAGCTTTAAGGAATTAATGATTTACCTAGACATGCACACCTACAGAGAGATGGCAAAATATAGATAATATGGAAAATCTTTATCTTTTGAAGATTCCAGTTGCAGATAAAAGACAAAAGCAATGAAAAACAACACAACATAACAACAGTTTGTGCAATTTCAAGATACCAAAATTCATTCATTTGTAACAGAAGAATGTACCCACTCCCAAATAATTGAATGCATAACATTGTCCACTATCATGTGGCAAATGATATATTCATAAATCTGACACATATTTTAAAACCATGTGAGAAAGATGGTGATGCAAAACATTAAACAGAAAAGTTGGATCAAAGATGTATGGAGAAAAATACCCACAATGCCCATGGTTCTCATCTCTCACTTTTCTAGGCTAGTATATAATCACAATATTCAGTTCTTATCTCCCCCAGTCAGTGAGGCAAACCTACCTCAATATTTCTGCCCATTGTTAAACTATGTCCTCTTTAGGCATGTTATGCAAATACATAAACATCCCTGCCTACTGTTCTTCTCTGGCCTCATTAGGTGAGTTATGCAAACACTTAAACATACCTGACCATCTTAACTCTCCAGGTAAGTGAGGCAAATACCACATGTATCTTACCTCTGTTAGGCTATCACTTCTCTCCATTTGGTAACTGGGTCTAGTTACAGTATATAGTGCAGTCAATCATAAAGCAAGCATTCTCTGTAATCAATATAGACCAAGATCTGTTGTCCCATAATGTCCTGACAGATCCTGGTCAGCAATGTTGTCCCATAATGTCCTGACATATCTTGGTCAGCAATGTTGTCCTATAATGTCCTGACAGATCATGGTCAGCAATGTTGTCCCATAAAATATGCTGTCACATCATGGTCAGCAATGTTGTCCATTAAAATATGCTGTCACATCATGGTCAGCAATGTTGTCCCATAAAATAGGTTGTCACATCATGATCAACAATGTTGTCCAAAAAATAGGCTGTCACATTATGGTCAGCAATGTTGTCCAATAAAATAGGCTATCACATCGTGGTCAGCAATGTTGTCCAATAAAATAGGCTGTCACATCATGGTCAGCAATGTTGTCCAATAAAATAGGCTGTCACATCATGGTCAGCAATGTTGTCCCATAAAATAGGCTGTCACATCATAGTGAGCAATGTTGTCCCATAAGATATGCTGTCACATCATGGTCAGCAATGTTGTCCCATAATTTGCTGGTAGATAATGGTTGACACTGTTCTTTTTAGCAGGGCAAATAGTGTGGACAACGACTTCTTAGTTCAGCAACAATTTGGGTAAAATATAGTTGCTTGCACAAGAGATATTTAACCTCATTTATGCAGATGTAATGAGACAAATCAATATTTTATTATACAGAAATAGGGATATATTTCATAACTAGATACCTAAAATAAGGTCCACATACCTCACCAACACTGTATTGTGAATTAAAAGTGCTGTTTGAAATTTGCCATACCCTTTGTTAAAATTCTTTCAGCAACATATTTAGAAGCTATAAGACATGTGTTGTATGTATCTTTCCATCTGTCTTCCACTAACAGCTACCTTGCTTGGTGTTCAGCATTAGGAGGTTAATGTTTGGACTGGTTGGCCTGGTGTCAGGATAATATGACTGGGTGGGACATCATGCTACATGTCTTCGGCATGATGCCCCAGTGCTAAGATATTACTATAAACTGCCACACTGCAAACTGAAAAATTGTTAAAGCTACATAAAAATCTAAATCACACAAACTCTCTCTCTCTCTCTCTCTCTCTCTCTCTCTCTCTCTCTCTCTCTCTCTCTCTCTCTCTCTCTCTCTCTCTCTCTCTCTCTCTCTCTCTCTCTCTCTCTCTCTCTCTCTCTCTCTCTCACACACACACCTGTCTTTCTAAGTATCCAGAAATTCTCTACCTCTTCTTTACTGAAAACATTCATCATTCTGTGTGATTCACTTGATAATGTAATCTTAACTTATATTTAAAACAAATGAAGAAAATGGTACCTGGGGTTACAAGTAAACAACATAAAGTGCATAACATTCCATTTATAGAGAGTTACTTCCCTTTGTCAACTGGCTTTGTATGTGTGTGTGTGTGTATATATATATATATATATATATATATATATATATATATATATATATATATATATATATATATATATATATATATATATATATATATATATATATATATATATATATATATATATTATAAGATTTGTTTATTTCCTGAGATACACACTGGTAAAGTACCAGTATACTCTACATCAAAATGTGATCAGATATGAGTAATATTTAAAATATATATTTATCTATCATCTATCATAAAGTGCATAACATTCCATTTACAGTGAGTTACTTCCCTTTGTCAACTGGTTTTGTGTGTGTGTGTATATATATATATATATATATATATATATATATATATATATATATATATATATATATATATATATATATAGATAGATAGATAGATAGATAGATAGATAGATAGATAGATAGATAGATAGATAGATAGATTTTTGTAAAGTAAAATATTTTCTTTATAATTAAATTCAAAGGAAACCATGATCTCTATCAGAGAGTGCAATAAAAGACTAAGCATTCAGGTTAACAGTAACTTTGGTGAACATTTTATAAGCAAATCATTTGCATTTTGTGTTTCTCTAGGGTTATGTGTGTTTTGAAATCAAACATGCCTTTAAAGACTTTGCATGCATTGTTAAAATTAATGAATTCATCCTGGAACCTGAAATTTGGTTCATATTTAATTTATTTTTCAGGTGTGTTGGTAAACGTGGTAACCATTATGATTAAAGAAAACTGATTAATGTTTAGAATTAAGTTAAATCAAAATCACCAAAATATCTGAGTGACAATCTAGGTTAAACATTTTCTATTCACTAAAATGCATCCCAGATGAGATTTTGCGTATCACAGACCTCATTCAGAACAATTCAGAAATTTCTGCAAACAGAATAACACCTTCAATGTCTGAACTACTTGCCTTTCTACACAATTCACTTCTATTTTCTTCTGCTTTGATGACAGAGTGGCACCATTTTCTTCTGGTGAATTCGTGTGGTTGTCATAGTTTATAACAAATAAAACTGATATATGTGTGTATGTTAGAAAGCTTACCAGTATCTTCTCATGACTTGGTGGCTATTTCCAGGGTTTTCTTGGGTTCTTCCTCCACCATTTATACCGGCTGCCATATATAGCCTATTTGTGCTGAAAATGGCATTAAATCCTCTAGTAACAACAACAACAGTGTTGCATGTGAAAGCTTTTCAACCATTTGATACAAATTTGCACATATCTCTAAATCTTTTAGCCATTTTTAATCATTGCAGAAAATCCAAAAATGTTCCAAACAATGACGACCGGTGATAATTAAATGTAAAAGTTTTAATCATTCAACTCTCTACTGCTTGATACATACCCAGTGTCACCACTTTCACTGGACTTTTCCAACTTTTCATGTTAAATGATACTTTTTCTTCTCTAAGTAATTTTAAAAGACTGCTAGAGGCTTGAATTTTCCAACTCTTTTGAAAAAATAAAATAAATCTTAAGATATAAATCAGGGTTAAAGGTTATAGACCATGCATTCATTAGAAAGTTATAGAAAATGCATCCCCTATTTCCTTTGCTGACATAATCTCTATACTGACAAAATCATTCCCCATATGAATGAAATTTTAAACATTAACAAAAAAATTATTTTTGGTGAAATTGGGGTCATGTCCCAACTAAAAAAATTTCTCAAATTTTCCGTAATTTCTAGTTATTACATTATCTTTTTCATGATAATGCAGTCGATATTTTTGTTTTTCTCAGAGAGAGAGAGATAGTTAAAGGACGAAAATAACTCAGTAAAAATTGTGATCCTGTGAATCTTCTTATTCTTGTAGCAGAAATAATTGAATCTGTCAAATTTGACAAAAACCCTAATGTTCATCTGAGTTTAAAAGACGTCCACTTCAAAACAATTCAAGATATTAAAACTGAATTTATATTTATTAATTCTTGCTAATTGCTAAGTTTTTCGTTTTTTGGTTGGTTTTAATGACACTACATTTATCTTCTGTATCATGCAAAAGGAATGGAAGCTAAGTGCTTTTCTCAAGGACTCACTGAGGCAGCTGACTCAGGCAAACCTGACTCAAACCTGACTCAAGCCTGTCTCAAACCTGACGCAATCCTAACTCAAGCCTTACTCAAACCTGACTCAAGCCTGAATCAAGCCTTACTCAAGCCTGTCTCAAGCCTTACTCATGCCTGACTAAAGCCTTACTTAAGCCTGACTCAAACCTGACTCAAGCCTTACTCAAGCCTGACTCAAGCCTTATATTGTGATTTGGATTATCAAGCAGCTGAGTTATCACAAATCACAGTTTTATGATATTCATCAGAGCTGAGGCCATGGGAGCCAAACGTTTTAAAGCTCTCAGAACAATTCAGGAATTTTAAAGTTTAATGTTAAGTGCAAAATCAATTGTTGCAAACCATGAATAAGAAAGCTGTTTCTTAAACAAGATATAATTTAAGGAAAACATGAAACTGTCAAATATCAAATAGTTTATACTGCCACTACTGTGGACACTCAGTATAAAGCACCTCATTATAGCATGGTTCTTCATACAGCATGATATAACACAAACCCCAATATAGCATGATCTCCAATATAACATGATCCCAATTATACCATAGTTTCTAATATAACAAAATCCCTGATATAACATAATTTCTGTTATAGCATGATCCCTAATATAACATTGTCTTTGATATAACATGATGCCTGATAAAACATGGGTATAGTCATAAAACCTTTGGACTGGTTGAGGTTGATTCTTCCAGGTCATTACCATAGCATAAAGTGACCTTACATATATCACTGTACACTTGTATGATTCTCTTAAACAATGTTATAGTGAGGGAGTATATACTATGTCTTTTATCGCATGATATTCATCGGGGCTGGAGACATGAAAGCCAAATGTTTTAAAGCTCTCACATTTACCTATCTCTGCCCTCTTACCTATTTATCTACATGGATTCGAGACGGGCTTAGCCAATGTGGGTATGTGCAAGACCTTGCCAGTAGTTTTCCATAGGTCAGTGGTTTTTTGGTTACCAGAGTTTTCCTAAGTTCTTCCTCCACCAGTTATACAGTCTACCATGTATATATAGAGCCTGATCAAGCGATGAAAAATGGCGTTAAATCCACAACATAACAGTTGTGACATAATATGCATTTTGATCCAGCATCAACATCAGGTAATCAGAGTCCAAACATCATAACAGCCACCTTTCCTAAACAATAACCTCTCATATCAACAGCTGCCCAAGTTTCCCAAATGTAATGTTTTCCCGATATTTTAAATTATTTAACTAAAAATATGATGGAAAAAATAATTTCAGCAAAAGCTTTTTTATTATAGTAAGGATGTCAAACAGTTCATACTGGTCAGTTTTAGAGAGTCAAGCATTCAGTAAAACAAGTATTTTTACAATCTTTAGTAATAAAGCAAAACATTAACAGAATCTGGCAATCACAGTCGACTTCAAAACGATATCAGCAAGATGCTCTCTCTCTCATCTCTCTCATAAATAACAGAAAACAATCAAATAAATGCACTGATAAAAAATGAAATGCAAACTTACAAAAGAAAACAGTATCACAAAATATTGGACTATATTATAAAATATTTGACTATATTATAATAGTACTATAATAATAATATAGAAAACCACAGCAACAATATAATGAAAGCAAATTAGCCAAAATATATTCACAATTAATACTGTGTAGGTAGTGTATTCCTTAATAACATCTATAGTTAATTGAGCAAGAAAACAAACAAAAATGTAAATACTGGATATGGTAAAACATTTAGATATTGCACGTGTAAGCACTGAATAATTTTAACTGTAAGAACAAACATGTACCTTTTTTTCTTGTCTCAGTCATGTACCCAAATATGAACTGCAATGAGCAATGATACACTGTTATACAATCCAGTGAAATCATGAGTATAGACCCTGATTGGTAGGCATATTATGTGATGATAGATCTCAGTTTAATCTGTTTTCAGTTATATGCTATAAACAATATTCTATTCAACTGAGCTGACATGAGTACTTGACTCAAATTTTATTTAAATAAAGCAAATTAAATTATAGTTTTGATCTTCTGTTTATTGGTGATGTCAAAAAATGTAAATAGTATGTATATTTTCTCTCTTGTAAAAGCACCTAAAAATAAAAGATCTAAAATGATTATATGGGTCAAATAAATGTAATTATCACCAAGGCAATATGCTATTTTTCAAATACTAAAACAAATGCTGATTTGACAATACTTGAATAGAGTACCGAAATGATTTTGATGTATATTTGGAAAGCCTCACACTTTTTCATTACATTGTGCTATATTACATATTATATATAGAAAATATAATATGGCCTTATTTATCCAAAATTGGACAGTAATGATTTAACAAAACATTACATTCCATGATTACAAATTCCAATTATGTTATGTATAACAAATTTGGGATGAGCTTTACATCAGGAAGGGGCTTATTATTGGGTAAATATGGTTCATATAAAAACTGAATTAAAATTGAAAGAATGCTTTATGGTGCCCACAGATTAAACTGTGCTAATATGTTTAATACATGACTTTTTAAAGACTAAAATTTGTTATATGTCTGCATGTTCCAAAGCACTGCACTGTCAGAAACCATTATATATGTGTTTACAATTACTGGTCATATTACTTTAAGTCGAAATTTAATACATGTGTTAATTTAAAGTTTAATAGCTGTTTACAATCATTTTGCAGCATAATCCATACACATATCAATTTACAAATTTACTCTAGCAGTCTGCTAATGAACAGTTTCCATCATTTCATCTTAAGAGTGTCTGCCGAGACATCTGTCATTTTACAAAAGTATTTCATTCAACTTCTCTCTGTACTGAGAAGAAAATGCATAAAATGCAGCCATTTTCCAAGATTTAAAACAACAAAATATACAAGGAGAAACTTTTGTATAGGAAATTTCCCTTACTAAACTTCAATATATATAAATGCATATACAAGATTATTTCCTTTTCTTAACACCAAGTTAGTTAATCATTTATTCCAGGAGTGGTCACTAATTTGACTATTATGATTGGGGCCTAATTAAATGGTGTGATAAAAGTCATGGGGTTGAGGATCTCAGAATGGTAACTGTATTTTAACGGTTACAATTTGAGCCTTACTGGAGACACAGTATTGAAAAATTTTAAACACATTCACAAATATGTTATTTTCAATAGCAACACATTGCTTGAAAAGATATAGAAATGGCTTCTAAATATCAGACAGTTTATCTTGGATATCACTGCCAGAAAGTTCTGAATTAACAATCCTGTTGTAATAAAAATACATATTCTTAAAGCAATTGTGTAATGCCTAATGCCACTGCCACTTATAGTAATACAAAAAGGTTATTGTCATAACATTATTTCATCCATTTAAAAAATAGTTTTGTTATCAAATAGCTTATCATATCAGTCTCTTGTTTTTACAGAATGCCCTCTATCAGAAGCTAGGCTATTGTTATTACAGTATTTCTTCAGTCAGAAGACAGGCTATTGTTATTACAGTATTTCTTCAGTCAGAAGACAGGCTATTGTTATTACAGTATTTCTTCAATCAGAGGACAGACTATTGTTATTACAGTACTTCTTCAGTCAGAAGACAGGCTATTGTTATTACAGTATTTCTTCAATCAGAAGACAGGCTATTGTTATTACAGTATTTCTTCAGTCAGAAGACAGGCTATTGTTATTACAGTATTTCTTCAGTCAGAAGACAGGCTATTGTTATTACAGTATTTCTTCAGTCAGAAGACAGGCTATTGTTATTACAGTATTTCTTCAGTCAGAAAACAGGATATTGTTATTACAGTATTTCTTCAATCAGAAGACAGGCTATTGTTATTACAGTATTTCTTCAATCAGAAGACAGGCTATTGTTATTACAGTATTTCTTCAAACAGAAGACAGGCTATTGTTATTACAGTATTTCTTCAATCAGAAGACAGGCTATTGTTATTACAGTATTTCTTCAAACAGACGACAGGCTATTGTTATTACTATGCATCTTCTATCAGAAATAGAGGAATCAAGCATTGTAATGTCTTGAAATGTATGTAGGCATCTTAGTACTGGAAAAGACCCAAACAAGATTTTGCCAAAACAATGTGTGGAAGAATTTTTCATAAACTGTTCCTAATCAGAGGAGCTATGGTTGCCATGGATAAACAGTATTATACCAGACTTCAACTGGGTGACAATATCACTTTTCTTTTTTAATCCAGAAAAAAGGCGTTAACTTTGACAGAATACATGAATTAAGTTTCAAAAAAAAAAAAATTATTCAAGGACACATCAAACTATATGTACATTTCTATACAATTTTCTTCGATCGCACTTTCCTTGCCAGTGGTACACATAATTCCTCCAATCTTGGCGTGGCCCTTGCTTTTCTGGCAGCAAATGTTACTTTATATGGGTCATAATCATCTTTTATCATAGTTCGGCTTCTTGGACGTGATAGCTGCTGTAGTCTCACGGTAGGAAGCACTTTGAGAGCTGACTCTGAGACTGGCCACTGAACTGGACGTTCGTCCTTAAAATCTTTGTGATATGGTTTGTTCTGTGCTAAGGACTCAATTCTCTCGGTTGCGCGAGCCTTCATTGCGGCATAGGGCACGGGAATATATTGCCCCCATTCTGTTTCCTTAATTCCAAACCTGTCTTCCTTTATCTTTGGCTTTGCAAGCATTTCTAGACGACTGGATGCTGTAACGGATCTTGCTCCTAGGGAAACCTCTGTGTATGGTGATCGGTCTAGAAAGGCATATATCTTCTTTGCCTCACAAAGTGTGATTATTCTTTCAGTAGCTGTGGCATTCTTAGCACCATTTGAGACTGGCCATACTGGGGTGATTCTAGAAGAAAAAAGTTTTTAGTGTCAAAGAACTGGTCTCTGAGGTAAATGATGAGTAATATGGTAAGCTACTTCTTCAAACATTTTCTTTCTGAGGCAACAAATTTCATTGAATCCCACATGTGGCAGCATGCGGTGAATAAGTTAAGATGAAAATCTAATGTAAGTCATATAGAAAATTTTATGTTATAAAGCCAAAACATTCCACAAAGTTTTGCATAGAAATCTCCATCAACCAAATTATAATAAACAAAAATTATGAAGTGGATTGTGGCAATCTGCTGGTGAAGGGTCATCTACAATCCTTAAAGTTCAACTTCCTCCCATGTCGCAGGTGGTTTGACCTTAATGTCAGTTGCTGGTATGAAGCAAACACGTAGAATATTATAATAATTGTACATTTTAAGTCATATTTTGCAAACATACCATAGCTTTAACTATGCAATTAAGTATACAGTCACACCTTGAACCGTGATCAGAATCATAAAACCGCATGCTTAGACACCTTTCAGATCTGTGATAAAGTCAAATTCTTTGACACATCAAAGATCTGTGATGACGCCAAATGCTTAGACACATCACAGATCTGTAAAGCCACATAATTAGATGCTTTTCTGATATGTGATGAAGCCAACTGGGTTTTCACCACAAAGATCTGTCTATACTTAACACAAGGCTCCCTCGTTATAATGTAGTTAATGTTAACAACAGAGTCGGCATGCTTTATAGATAAGAACCCTGTACTGAGGTACGTTGCAGCAAGGCAATATCCTACCGCAGTACCAACATACAACACAAATAGGTCATTTATTTATGTGAAATCAGAGGAAACTGCTCCTCAGCATACAACACAAATAGGTCATTTATTTATGTGAAATCAGAGGAAACTGTTCCACAACATACAACACAAATAGGTCATTTATTTATGTGAAATCAGAGGAAACTGCTCCACAACATACAACGCAAATAGGTCATTTATTTATGTGAAATCAGAGGAAACTGCTCCACAACATACAACACAAATAGATCATTTATTTAGGTGAAAATGGTTGTCACAGTTCCTTCATAGCAGCAATGTATAAATTAACTGCATGTGTCCTTGAGGACTACTTGACCTTCAAGATAAAGCACTCACCTGTCTCCTTTCCAGGCACTATGAAGGGGTCTGTGTCTGGAAAGCTCCTGAACACGAGCAGAGGCAACTGAAAGTTTACACGAAATCATTATATATATATATATATATATATATATATATATATATATATATATATATATATATATATATATATATATATATATATATATATATATATATATATATATATATATATATATATATATATATACACAGACATAGAGAGAGATAGACAGACATAAATGAGAAACTCAGATTCTATGGGCGTTCGCTGAGGGGGAAGGCTTCATGATTTGAAATACTGGGCCCTTAAATCCTTCAGCTGTGCAAATATAGTTGTACATGTAAATTGATTATTTTACTCCATTCTGCCAATTTCTTTTTACCTAGTAGCCTTCCTCGCCAACACTTCTACCTCGTGTATTAGCGTGCCTGGTTCAATTAGTCTTACCTGGAGTCTATATCAATGACATATCATTATTATTATAACTTTTATTTTGTTATACATTCTCTAACAGTTTTGTGATAACAACATGCAGACTAATTTACTTAAATTGTGCCTTTCTACGTGTAACAGTTGTTAATTGAACCAACTAATATCATTGGGACACGAATTGTGTAGGAGGAGACTAATGCGCAATTGAAAAAACAAAAAACAAGACTTCTCAAACACCTCAGCATTATAAGAATAGAATTCACCAAGGTAAATCCCCACCTATTCAACGTTATTCGGCAATCAATTGCAAGGTGGAGAGATTGGTTTGATTTATTTGATCCTTCCGTTAGGAGTGGTGTGGACTGCTTTGAGTATACTATATATATATATATATATATATATATATATATATATATATATATATATATATATATATATATATATATATATATATATATATATATATATATATATACTGGTCATGCCTGAACAACCATTAATTTATACACCGTAAATTAAACCATTTAGCTTTTGACAATTCGATAAGTAGTTGAATAGTAGTAATTATCATTTTCCAAACGATGTATATTCTTATATCATCGATGCAGTCTAAATATTTTGACTTCAGTTCTCAAGAAATCATCATGTACACAAATACTGTTTCATTTTAGCAGGAGGGCGAAATAATTTTAATTGTCTAAATTGTTTTTTTTCTTCATCACTGATCATTTCTTAACACTTGTTATTTCTCACCTGTCCTTGCTTTGAACGTATTGCATTACCTCAACCAAACCAGACTATAGTATGAACTATCCTTAATATTTTAAATGTAATTCTAATTAAATTAATTGATTTCGCCCATAAATCTTTTAGAAAGTATGCGAAGCTGGAAAGTTTTATTATGATTATGTATTCCATTGTTTAAAATATGGCTTATTAATGTGTCTATCTGTACATATATTTGTTTGCATTACCATGGTTTATAAATTTCATCCTATACAATTAATATTCGTACGATAAACCTCTTCTCAGTATCTATAGATGTTTTAATAGCATGTACTATCATCAAAGCTAACTGTTGAAATAATAAAACATTTAGATTCAGGTTAATTCCAGAGATAAATGTACATAATATGTAAGAAATGTCAAGAGAAATTAATGAAATATTAAATTTGACCTTGGGAATATCTAAAGAGCAAGAATTACAAACAATTAAATAAACGTACCAGTCTCTTTGTATCTATACCATACAATTAAGCAAATGTACCTGTCTATTTGTATCTATACCATACCCCCACCGAGATTAAAACCAAGTGAGTATGCATATTGAAACATTAATCTGCACCCAATGCCTTGCATTATACTTCAACCTAAACATATCTACTGCATTCAACATTGTATCTACACCACGAGTTTAACAAGTTTTTATTTGGGCAAAAGACCTACTGCTTTGTATGTGCCGTTTGAGCTGTAGGAAGCACGTTTTCATTTTAATGCGAAGAAGACACATTTTACTTTGATATATTTTGCTTCAGTAATTATACTATGCCTATATTTTCGACTTTTTACAAATGGGAATGTGAATAAAGCTTTTGGTGACTGCGATAACCTTTCTCTTGAAACAGAAGTTTTTAAAAGTTATCCTGATTACAAAAGTATTTTAGTTCAAGACACTGTACATAGGAGTGTTAGCTTCCAGAATATGTACATATATGCGTTAGTTTCCACATAATGTACACATATATGTTAATTTCGATAAACTGTACTTAGGCCTGTTAGTGCTCCAGAAACTATAGATAAGTGTGTAAGTTTTCAGAAACTGTATATAGGTGTGTTAGTTTCATAAGCTGGACATAGGTATGTTAGTGTCTGTAAACTGTATATAGATGGGTCAGTTTCTAATATTGTACATAGATGTATTAATTTCCAGAAACTGTACGTATGAGTATTAGTCTCCAAGAACTGTACACAGGTGTGTTAGTTGTTAGAAAAAAATCTACACATATATTTTGCTTTCCAAAAAGCTGTATATACATATATTAATTTCCTCGAAACTGTTCATAGACGTTATACTTTCAAAAACTGTACACAAATATATTTATTTCATAGACGTCTTACTTTCAAAAACTGTATATAGATATATTTATTTCATAGACGTATTTTTTCAAAAACTGTACATAGATATATTTATTTCATAGACGTGTTACTTTCAAAAACTGTACATATATATATTTATTTCATAGACGTGTTACTTTCAATAACTGTACATAGATATATTTATTTCATAGACGTGTTACTTTCAAAAACTGTACATAGATATATTTATTTCATTGAAATATATTCAAACTCATATTATAAAGTACGGCAGTTGGTAAGAAAAAATCTTATCGAGCATTATTGAAATATTAATAACATTAAAATTTGGAAAAATTGTGAGAAGCTAGTAATTGTGAAAAATGTATGTATTTTAATATTATCACATAAATATTATAACACAAATTTCCTCTTGTAAATTTTAAAGAAAATACGTCCTAAGAAATATCAACTTTGTCATATAAGACATAAAGTTCTAACCATATATATATATATATATATATATATATATATATATATATATATATATATATATATATATATATATATATATATATATATATATATATATATATATATATATATATATATATCGAAACGCAAAACTTTATTGTAAACAGTCACCTCAGTTTCATCATAGAGGGTGAGGAGGTTAAAACAAAATTAAAAATGTTATTGCCCTGCTTGGTACATGAAAGGCCTTTTTTCCTATCCAAAATTTTGTGAGAACATAAGCAACAACAAAATAAAACGGTCGGTATGAACAAAACCATCCACCCACTCAACCTCGAAATTCATATAGTCCATTCCTAATTAGACGGTGATATGCATATATATGCCTCGTAATTTATCAGATCCTGGAATGTGCTAGTTTGGTAAAAAGATACTCTAGCCAACAGTTTTAAATGACAAATTACGAGTTACATATACTTGTTAGGGCCATTTAACAAATACAACTTACCTAGCAACATTACCTTCTCAAGTCCCAACCCCTTGATAAAATAGCGAAGCACTGAAACTAAGACCTCTACTGGAAACAATACGCTTACCCGGCGTAGTTAGTCTCCTGGGTTTGTATTACGTTATTAAATCACAGGTATATCGCACGGTAACTAGACAGATGATATGGATAGGGTGGAAATGTTATCGGGGTGCTTGACATTTTGTAGCAATGAATACGGACTTAGGCACGGGTAAATGCAATTCATAAACGACCCAGATTAAACTGTAAAACAATAAACTATCCTTTAGTCAATCATAGGCGATAATGTAAACCTATTTGTGTATATATGGATGTAGGTACGTAGGTATTGTGTCGTCTAGTATTTTTAAGACCCATATATCAATAAATGTGTCATATTCACAGTTAATTTATTGTATTTTTTATATTGAATTAAAACAAAATACACATGGAAAAAAATATTGAGAGATATTGTTACTGTTTTTTAATTTGCACGAATATATCTAAGCACCATAGCACCTGTAATTTGCCATAAGATGTTGTTGTTGTTGGGCTTAACGCCATTTTTCAGCACACGATAGGCTATTCATGGCGGCCAGTATTAATGGTGGAGGAAGAAACCGGGAAATCACCGGAAAGAACCACCGACCCACGAGACGCTACTGGCAAGCTTTCTCACATATCTACATTAGCCGAATCCTAGACTCGAACACACGCAGACAGAGGTGAGATGGCAGTAGTCCGTAACAGACAGCGCTTTAGACCACTCGGCCACTCGGGGCCCCTACCATAAGATGTTTAATGTAAAAAAAAAATACATATGCCAAACAATTAATTGAATACATTTAAATGATAAATTTCAGATAGTGTTTGAGATATAAGTAATTTGCAGATTTTTAATTAGTAAGTGTCCTGTACAAAGCAGTTAAATTATGCATATGAAATGTATGTATTGATGGTGTACAAAAATGAGTATTTAAAATTACAAACAAAACGGCATGCATGCATGGATTTTATCTGTCTGTCTGTCTGTCTGTCTGTCTGTCTGTATGTATGTATGTATGTATGTATGTATGTATGTATGTATGTATGTATGTATGTATGTATGTATGTATGTATGTATGTATGTATGTATGTATGTATGTATGTGTGTGTGTGTGTGTGTGTGTGTGTATGTATGTATGTATGTATGTATGTATGTATGTATGTATGTATGTATGCATGCATGCATGCATGCATGCATGCATGCATGCATGCATGCATGCATGCATGCATGTATGTATGTATGTATGTATGTATGTATGTATGTATGTATGTATGTATGTATGTATGTATGTATGTATGTATGCATGCTTTTATGCATGCCTGCCTGTCTGTCTATCTGTCTGTCTGTCTGTATGTATGCATGCATGCATGTATGCATGTATGTATGTATGTATGTATGTATGTATGTATGTATGTATGTATGTATGTATGTATGTATGTATGCATGCATGCTTTTATGCATGCCTGCCTGTCTGTCTATCTGTCTGTCTGTATGTATGCATGCATGTATGTATGCATGTATGTATGTATGTATGTATGTATGTATGTATGTATGTATGTATGTATGTATGTATGTATGTATGTATGTATGTATGTATGTATGTATGTATGTATGTATGTATGTATGTATGTATGTATGTATGTATGTATGTATGTAAAAGATATCGTTGAGGAAGAAATTTATTCAAACGAGCATCCTTTGTAAGAAAATAAACGTTAGTGGGTAATGACAACGCCAATGTAATAAACATAATGTATAAAAGAAACAACAGTGTAATGAAAGCACAACCTGTGTCATCATTGACGTATTGTGTAACTTTCCAAACAAGAACAACTGTTGCTTGTTATTAGATACGGCAGGATCAGAATATATTACTGTATACAATTAACAGTTGTATTCAACACCACAACTTTGAAAGGAAAACGTCAAGATAATACGATAAGATGTACATACAATTGTTAATCACTGCACAGGTTAGTAAATAGTGTAATTATTTTATCTATATAAAAAGATTTTAATAAAGCACTTCACGGCTTGCCCAGATCAAGGCAAAGCATGTTTCTATGGCATAAATATTTCTATTGACTGAAAGAAACGATCCAACATATTTATGAAGAAAGAATTCGAGATGGTTTATCGATTAATACCACAGATAATTACCGATATCCAGGGATTAAATAACTATTACGGAACCTATGTGAACAAAAATTATACATAAAGTGGAACCATAACTATTATCATTAAATGTATTTTACTTCCAATACGTACATGTCAAGCGTTGGTTATAGCAAATCCATAAAGTCTGTCTTAACATCTATTATCAATAAATGTACTTTACTTCCAATACGTATATGTCAAGCGTTGGTTATAGCAAATCCATAAAGTCTGTCTTACATTTTCATTCCTCTTAAAATAAGTATGAAATTATAAGCGAATGTTTAATGCTTTCCTTTGTAATATGTTGATATTGTATTTTTACCGATAAAATTTGATTTATTCAGTCGAAATTCTATCAATATTATGGATTCTCTAATTATCATTAATATTGCACTTTGTACGCGATGAATTCAATACACTTTAAAAGAAACCGAAAACAGACGTCAATAAAAATTGTTTTAAATTTAGGAAAATATTCCACTAAAGCTTTTGTAGCAATTAAACTTTATTTAATCTTGGTATTTGGGAGTAAAGAGTTTCATGGAATTTAACCAACTAGGAAGGAACCAGCCAATCAGGCGGCTTCAAGGACTGCGGTGCAGCGATTAAGTTCAAAGGGGAACAAATTAGCAATAACAGTGACATATAGACCAAAAAACACAAATCAAAGTTTAAAACAGAAAATCCTTAAAGGTCAAGCTTGTAAATGGTTTTATGATAATAAAATCCATTCTGTTTAGTGTTTGTAGCTATAAACAACAGACCCTTTATCATTAATTCAATTTTCAAGTAATGTTTTCTATTTTTTGTTTACTTTTTGGAAATGCATTAATATGCAATAAACAAAGTAGTAATAATATTTGAAGTTCTCCGTAATAAGGTCAAATGTTGCTTTTCGGTTTTCCTGATCTTGTAACAGCGCAAGGGTTAGAGGTGCCCGGGAAAAACTTTTTTCATTGGCGTCCGACTTTGCACCAGGTAACAGTTTTTACATCAGTTGCCACACCAACCCCCTAAATGTAAGTTTTGTATTGAATAGCCCACGTATTCTTTGTACTGAGTTGGTTAAAATTCTGCATTGGAAAGATTTACAATGAAAAAGCTTTTGTGGACTTTGCCCTTCGGTCTACTCAGCTAAGTGGTTCCCTCCCACAAATCCCTCGCCTATTTTGTTTTGTTTACGATCAACCTAAACGATTGTTTTCCACCCCAGATAAATATTTGTTGTCCCTTGATAAAAACAAATCTATTATCAGTTCTCAGTTTTGAAATACATGATATTTAAATAATTTCTTCAAAATTATTGAACTCTCTCCACAAAGTAAAGTATTCACTCCGGTGGCCTGGTGGTTAGAGCGTAATTCTCGACTGCGGGAGATCGCAGGTTCGATCCCCGGCTGAGTCATACCAAAGATTTTAAATTAATTGTACTAACAGCTGCACCGCTTGGTGTTCAGTGTTAAGAGTTTAGTGCTAGGACTGTTCGGCCTGGTGTCAGGATAATGTGACTGGGTGGGACATCATGCCACACGTTAAAAATCAAAATCACACACAAAGTAAAGGCGGGTTTAAGAAGAACACGTCCTCACTGTAGCCCAACCAATACATGCTGCATCTAGCATTTAAGACATGTTTACAGAGTTATGAATCACCAGTAAGTATTAATTCGTACTCTGGAAGAAAAAAAGCTTGTTATAAACGTGTAAAGGTTCTCAAGTATTCTTGATTTTAAAACAAATCCGCAGAGATTGTTACTATCAGAAATGGCTATCGCTTGTAACATTTGATTTCCGTAATAACTAGAGTGAGGGTGAGGTTACCATACAAATGACTTGGAACTTGCATAATTACCGTGAAATATGTGGTACTTACTGATTTCTGTTGTACCAGCTTCTCCTGGTCGAGGTGGAACGTAGTCTATCCAGTATACAGATCTCCTGAAATGTTATAATAAAATTCTGATTAATAAAATTAACTTCCATTTATATAATAGGTCTCATTAAAAAGGATATCCCCCCCAGACGCTGCCGATAGGGACCAATGTTTGGATATAAGGGAATTCAGATAACAATTTTGTATTACAAAAAAAAAAATATGAACTGCCCCCAAGTGTCACTGTTATCTCTTTCCAGTACTCATGTCAGCAAAGCTATAAATGAAAACTAGATTGTTCTTGTAGAAATGCCTGTTCTTGTATTCATGTTAGTTTTGAAGAAATTCTTAAAAGAGTCACTTTATATATATATATATATATATATATATATATATATATATATATATATATATATATATATATATATATATATATATATATATATATATAAGAAATTCGACAGTAGATAAACTATGCTATTATTAACTAGTCATTGTTTATTGCAAATATTCAACACCAAAATGATTGGCACTTCAAGTCGAAACGGAGATGACCTGGAAATCAAATCGACAGTGCAAGCAGTGGTGTTTTACACCAATCTGATACCACCAGAGGCGCACACAGAATTAATGGGGGGGGGGCATGCAGTGGTCAGCTATGAAGTTTTATGGTGTAGACCGAAATATGTTTGGAGGTCATCCATGTACAACTACCACTAATTATATTATAACATGAGATGAGAGTTAGGTTTGGAACTATTTTCCAGAAAAGTGTTCCAAGCGATCCATTGTCTCAACTGATACTGTTCTTTCGTGGCACCCCAAACAAGACGCCCGGGAAGGGGGGGAATGATTAGTGCTTGCGCCCCTACTTTGCTACAGAGAGTAGTTTTCATGTAAATTGCCAACCTCCCTCCTCCCTCTTCATAAATATATCTTGTGAAGAACTGTCGCTATTTTACAATGGTGAAATACTGTGAAAATTTCGGATTAATAAAAAAGACACAAATAAAGAAGAAAAAAAAGAAAAGAAAAATAAGCCTCAGACGAAACCAAGGTGCTCTCCCTCGCATCGCCAGTGTCAGTATGCTTGTCAGTTTAACCTTAATATCTCAGTTTACAAAAGTTTCAAACACAAAATTGCAATGCCTAATTAGATCATAAATTCAAGACAGGATATTAGTATATGAACTTTGAGCCAAAATAATATTAACCTTGCTTACTATGCATTGAAGATAGAAACTCTTAGAATATCAGCGTAGAAAATTAAAAACATGTAATAAAATTAAGCCAAGATTTAAAATTAGAAATAAAAATGCATACCGTATTATACCCGCATTCAAGTCGGGTCCAACTGAAAACAAAACCTATCTTGATTATTTGTCGCATAATGCTTCGACAAATCAATGTCTCTGTTGAACTGATTACTCGTTACAAACTGTATTATGCAACGGCATATCAGGGTCTATGCATTTGGACCCATATTATAAGCATGTACGTACGGTATGCATTTTTCTAATATTGTAAAAGATGCTTTTAAATTAGAGATACACATTTTACGGTCCTTATTTATGTATTTATCATTTTTAGAATTTTCTAGAAGATTTTAATTCTTAATTCAATCCACGTGGCCGCCTTGTGAATGGCTTATAAGACTGGAAATTAGAACTATAATTTTGCAAATGAAGACGAATCATTAATTGAGGAATAAGCACGCGCAAAACAAAGAAAGAAACATTAATATACATATTGACGTGCGTATCAATATACGTATTGACGTGCGTGTATACAAAATATGTATCGTTTGCAAGCCATCTTAAAACAAGTTTCCTTCTAATCGACAGGTATACGAACTAATTTATTCCAAATTTAAGGTGTTATTAAACAGCCCAAGGATATACTAAAAACTTAATCCTCTTAATGACCACCGGGGCATTTAACAACCTAGCCAAACAATTTGCCTTGTAATATTGGTACGTAATGATGCAATGGGATCTATTACGTCATTACGAGCGAATAACCTTGAAGTGGCCAGTTTTTTTTTTAAATGTTTATATATCAAGAACAATATATTTCGTACTCTACAGAGCTTTGATGCCGGGTTCACCGTTAAACGGCACTTCATGGCCTTACCTGTAAGCACCAATCACTATACCATCTTTACCTTGGAGACATCACCAAAAAATGAAGATCCGTAGCAACTGAATATTATTATAAGCAACACAAATGGGTGTATACATGGCATTTTGTACATTAATTCAAAAGAAATTTATATGGAACCAAATTTTATTGCTAAAACGATAAATAAGGACAAAATACCCGTCTTCATTTTAAAAAAGTCTTTTATAGGGACAATTCCAGTGTTTTTGCACATTGCACTGAAGTTTTAAACAAGAATTTAAGAATTCATTCATATTTGAGTCAAACGAAATTTGTATTTTTTTTATTTTAAACAGTATAATACAGTGTTATATATGCTGCAAAGACGGTTCATGATATACTTCCTAATGAAAATCTATTCCAATCAATAAACGCATCTCTCTCTCTCTCTCTCTCTCTCTCTCTCTCTCTCTCTCTCTCTCTCTCTCTCTCTCTCTCTCTCTCTCTCTCTCTCTCTCTCTCTCTCTCTCTCTCTCTCTCTCTCAGTGGAATCCACGAACATATCTGATGGACATTTTCATCGCAATCTTTAATAATGGCTTTTCTTTCAATTCTGTCTCTTACTCCACCCTAAGCAAACTTATAAAAACGAAAATCTAGGCCACAGAGTATATTCTGAGGGGTGGGGATCTGGTTAAATCTGTAACAGATGGGTAAGTTGTAAGAACTTAATTTTTAATTTCAGTAGCAAAATACTGATTATTCTCTGGGTCAGTTTGACATACCGGGTCAATTTGACATATAGGGCGGTGTATAAGTTTTTAGCTGCTATTAGTGGATTTATTTCGTGGGTGTAGTGAGTTAATATTTGACCTAGCAATGTGTAAACACTTTGGCGCGAACCGGGCGATAATCAATACATTCGATTGCACCTTATGAACTTTAACATGTAACCTACTGTGGTATGACCTTTATCACATACCATGACATGTGACACACGAACTGAAAATATGAATACCATGCTTTCTTGGCAATAAAATTATCCTGAACGTAAATGAATCTCTTTTTGGTTAAAACTGCAAAATATCAGACCACTTTACCTTTTGTGTACGTTTAATTTTAGGGCAAAATACAAGACCATATATCCTGCTTTACCCCTTTTATTCACATGCGAGAACAAAATATTAAACGACCTTTCCTTATGTACCTATTTAAGGTACATATGAAAACAAAATGCTGTCCCAGTTTGATTCATTTACAGATATAAAATAAGATGCATCGTCGCCAGTCACGGGAGATAATTCATGACGCTTCATCATCAGAAGGTTTAATGTGCGGAGATATCGTTTCACATGAAGAATTAAAATAAATTGCATAAGCCATTCGGACCACCTCCGCTGTTTCTGCGAGACAAAATTATACCTCGGATATATGCCTGCATAGTATGTAAGGTGAAGTTGTTTGCATTTAAAACATTCACAGTGGAGAGAATGTTGGAACACCTCTATGCTATTTTAATGTAATGTGGCTGACATTTCTTTGGATATTGTACTTTTGGAAATTGTAAATGATCTGAGATATACAATGTCTTTTTAAAGAGCAAGTAGTTTCTTTTTAAAGAAACCCGGGGAAATTCTTTCCCTTTAAAATTATAACCCTATGCTAATAACGAAACTGTATACCGCCACCTATACAGACATTTATAGATCTTGCAAACCGGACATTTCACTGCCAAAATAAACCATAACCTATTTAGACCATCGTGACTATTTTGACCATTGATTATACTGAAGGAATGACCAAGAAGTCTCGAATTAAAAGTGGTTTGATGCTTTCGCAACTTCTCTGTTAATCCTGGTTTCCGAAATAGCCGAGGTGGTCCAAATGGCACATCGGTATCATGGGTGGGACTTACCTCAAAGTTGCAACCGAGGCATAATCCTGCTTAATTAGTCATTATGAGCGTGAGTAAAATCATCTCGCTATTGCGAGCCAACATGACCTTTCATGTTGTTGGAATTTACCAATCAAAATTGCTCTTTCAAACAAGATGGATACAAAGGACAATTTTGTATTTGCAAATTCGTGAGAAAAAAAAACGAAAAAAAAAAACAAACACAAAACGGGGAAATTCTCCGCACAGGCAGCCATGGGTGACAAAGGGGCTTTTAGTGGATTATCACCTGTGGTTTGCAACCATGTACCCAGATGTACCTGTTAAATTTATACGCTAGAACAAAACGTTCATTCTCAACATATCAGGCTACCTTCTCTGATTAACCCATTTTAAAATGCGAATATCGGACCACATTCACATTTATCACCTATGCCCCTACTGACAGTTTAGACCCCTAACAACCACCACCAATCTTCCAAAACGATATATTATGATCATCCACTGTATCTGCTAATCCACCGAATGAATGTGCGTCAATTCTTCAGTGTTCAGCCAACTTTCAAAGTTATTTAAATCTCACCAAGAGATACCCCAATGTGCGTCAAGTCTTCACAGTCCAGTGTTCAAAGATATTTAAGATTCAAGAGGATATAAACAACCTAAATTACGTTATTACTTTATTTATCTGGGAAAAAAAACTGTATCCGATAGTTAGACTTAGTCCAATAAATCACCCCACTCCCAATATGTGTTGATACTGATGGACGATACGTGAGGCTGATGTCACCTCTTTCATTAAAATGTGTAATTTTGCTCTGTGAAAATCGTTTCCGAAACATGCCTACGCAAGTTTCAGATACTTAGAGCAATATAGAGAGCGAAAATCAAACCCACGAGAGATGGTTGCGTTATTCCACGTGTTTACAAGTCGCCAAACATAGGATTTGGTCCTGAATAGTATGTACATGTCGCCGAAATAACCGTTCAGCCGAGAATTGCTCATCTGATTATCGGCCTAAGATAGACCCAAATGTTATTTGCGACAATCGGGATTGACCGATAACTTATGTGATGTGGTTATTATTTTTAACGTAGCTTTAACAATTTTTCTTTCACATCGCTACGATGTCTGCAGTGTGGTAGTTTTTAGTGATGTCTAGCACTGGAGAATCATGCCGAAGACATGTAGCATGATGTCCCACCATGTCATATTATTCTGACACCAGGCCAACCAACACTAACCTCTTACACTAACCTCTTAATGCTCAGCGCCAAGCGAGGCAGCTGTTAGTACCATTTTTGTAAGTCTTTGGTATGACTCAACCGGGGATCGAACCCGCGACCTCCCACATCTGAGGCGGACGCTCTAACCACTAAGCCACCGGAGCGGTCGCGACAGTCGGGAAGCATACATGATGTTTAGATGTTTGGCGTGCACTGCAACGTGTCAATCATTCATTAAGTATAACAGGCGATGCAGTGGGGAATTCAGAAATATGCTTTGGGAAGGGGATAGTGGTTGCATGGAGTCCAAACTCTCAGTGTGGGCCTAAGGGGCAAATACCTCGAAAGCTCATGCATTTTACGCGTTACATGACTATAGTTGCAGCCATCTGACTAGGAGAAAGACTACCCTAGTAAGCCTTACGGTTGGTCCAGGGAGTCGAAGGGGCACGCTCACCGGCTGGGCGATATGGATATTGGATTACCACCAAAATGAGACTTCTACGGAAACAGCTTTATGACTTTTTTTTTGTAAACAACTCAATAAGCGAATGAGCTTAAAAGGTCACTTGGGAAACTGCGCCCTATATGCATAATGGTCAACTATAACACTAATAACACTTGCTTAATGTTTTATAATACTGTTTAAAGGAATTATCTATTTCTACCAAGTACGGTTGACTACCACTGACACTCATTTTTTTTCTTTAAAAGATGTTTCATTTAAAACAAGTTTTGCTTATGGTCTATGTCGCCACCAAAAAGGACAATTTAAAAGCTTTCGAGTCATTTTCTTCACGCAAAAGACCCGCACCCTGTGTACAATAATGATAACGTGATACCAACTGAAGAATATATCGTCTATATCTAGAATGTATATTTTGGACAATAACAAAAACAATTTCAAAAGTCTTGCATATTGATTACAAATGTGTTTTGATGTTATTTATATAGCACGAGGTCACCTGACATGGAATGTAGTATTAACAGTGTAGTAATTAACAACATACGTTTGAGAACTTGACAAATGACAATGACAGATCTGTCTTGGGAAAGGTGGTAACTTATATTGCTCATGCTGATTATTTACCAAACATTGTTGCTCCAGAATTATCAGCAGAACTTGGATAATTGATTTATATTTAATTCAATAGTTTATTATTATAAATATTTACATGTCTATAGAATACATATTACAAGTATGGCGTGGTTGTTAAATGTTAAATGCCATCTGTAAAGAAAAGCTCAAAACGCTAATAGTCGAGCGCTGGAAAGGAGAGGATGGGAAAAATAGTCAAGACCTTTGTAAACGTAGATCGATATTTATGGTTAGACAAGAATTTGAAATAATCTTCGAGGTTGAATTTTCTCTAAACCTGAATTAAATTTATTGCTTAAATTAGAAAATAGTATGTGATATTTAGTGCCACCCTGGTTGCTATGACAATAGGATTCAGATGTCATCTTTTGAACAACAAGTTCTACATGCTAACCACTGAACCGCGACGGCATCGGCATTCGCTGATGGCCTCGAACAACTTGCAGACATTTTATATTCTACATTCCTCCAGTGGAACCCGTAACGGGTGAGTGTGAGGCCAGAGAGAATCGGCGCATATTCCATGCAAATTAAAAATTCCAGTGATAAATTCATCATATAAATCAAAAGAATACCAAGTATAGCAACTCTAAATCTACGTCCATTGAACTGAGAGCGATAACAGCCGGTTGAATAACAGTCGTTATTATTTAAGAGTATCATATATCAACACTAGCATATTATCAAACTTACGCGTATGGTAATACGATTTTCTTAATAATAAAAAAAAACAAAACAATTATCAACTAATTGTGCATACCTGAATGTAGCCATATCGTAGAGGCCGCTGTGGAAAGAAATGCAAGACGCGTAGCTACCACAATCGCAACATACAGTATTTTACGATACTCCACTAATCTCGTGCTCTTTAAGAGTAACCCTGAATCAGGGATAAATTGTGAGATTATTGCCGCTAACAACAGACCTTTTAAAACAATAGCAAGAACGAATTTTATAACATGCCTTCTATTGCTACTAGACTTCTATACTTTTGTACCATGCTCATTCAAAGTAACATTTAAAGTCAGTCAAGACTAAATACTGTGTAATACTGCCCTGTCCAAAAATGCTTGAATTACACATATTGAAAGATGATTCGCGATGTATGTCGGCATGCTTGACTGTGTAGGAATTACTTAACTTTGAAATAGGTTAGCATTCAGTGTGACATTTTGCTATGCTAATATATCCTGTGTACACACAGCGGTGAACTTGTTTCAACTTTTTCATACTCAAAATGATGAGAAAAAAAACCGGAAATATTTAAATATTATTAAATACTTTATAGTAAAAGAAGCATATAGCATAAAGATTTGGGTGAGGATCAGTCGATACAACTTTCCAAAATACATAATTATAGTATCTTCTCCACTCTCCATCCAATCCATCCCCCCTCCAGTTGAGGGGGATGGGGTGTTAGGGAAAGGTCGTTGTAGTAATGCCCACTAGAAAGACGCATGTAATCAGTAAATTCAGAATGAACTGTTTAACACCTCATGCCATTCTGACAAGGTTGGTATGTATCCGTATCACAATATATGTTTTCATTCCAGTTGACTGGCTCTCACTATGTGATAACTTCGACTCTATACAAATCAGTCTAGTGTACCAAGGATACCAATAGACCATGTGACTTTGACCCTTGACCTGCTCTGTCACTAAGAGGATAGTCTTCTTATTTAAGGGTATCAAATTTTGATTTTATTTTCACTTGATACAGTGATACAACCATTCATACTTGACACGTATGGTCTTGACCTTGATATGCGAAATAGGAAGAGGGGGAGGATCTATCCCTGAGCCCTAACTATATAAAGAAATATATGAAATGACTGCCCCCAACTGAATATTTAACCCACTAAAGGTAATGGTAAAAGAGTCGTTAATAAGTCTAATCTGAGTGAAGCCTCCTTGGTAAAGGAAAATGGGAACTATACGGTTATTTTTAATTGTTTTCTTTTCCTTAATTTTTTCACAAGAAAACGGAAAGGATTTTGTTTCGTGTTCTGAAGGAATAATAATGAGAGAAATAAGAGATACATGCAGATTGATAAACCGATAGAAAGAAGAATATTTGTGTCTGTGTATTTTCAGGTAAAGAAAGGAGGAATAAAAAAGGAATAAGTTGATGTTAATAATTTTTAAAAATGCATGCTCAAAAACAAATTAAGTAATGCCCTTCTGCTTGACCGATAAAAAGACGAATTTGCGTTGCATTTAACTGTATGTCAATCACACGGAATGTTAAATAGAATGAAAATAAACAGAACAAAAAGCAAAGAAGATAAAGGGGTCTGCTCTAAAAGTTATTTCTTGCCAGTTTTCTTATGAATCAATGCAGTTAAATATTTGATTCTTTATACTTTTCATTACAATCAATGAAAAGCAAACTCAAATTCATATACATAAACCCGATTGCGCACCCAACCCCAACCACTTTCATAGCGACAACTGCTACGTGTACTTTAGCTTGATAAGCCAACATTATTTTATTACCTGTCTTCCAGAAATCCAGGTGGGATAGGTTTAGGCTTAGCTAACTGCTCGAGTCTGCTAATCTGGGTCGAGCTCGAAGTACTCACAACTGAAAAAAATATACAATCAGCTCTTAAAGACCAATATCACGCAAAATTCAAGAATTCACACCAAAAGATAACTCCTTGTTTCTCAACACTCACCATCCGTCGCCATCTTCTGTCTTACAGCACGAGCTTGGCTCGTGGTCGCTAGGCCCGTTGTCAATGACGCCTTTCGATTGTCGAGCCAAGAGTATGCATGAATTATCACTTACGTTAATCTATTTAAGCTCCTAAAACGGTTCGTAATACTGAACGCGCTCCGATAACAATAAAGGGTTAAAGAATAATTCGTTTATATGAAAGAAAAGTGTCCAAATCTTAGATGCGAATGTAAATCAATCGCTTTATTTTAATTGTATCACTACTACTGATACTTAAAATATGACGTGACAGGTATTTTTATGTTTAACAGTAATACGATATCAGTGCAGAGGGCGGATTAAACTTTATATTCTTCACGTATATTGCATTAGCAATGCCATTGTGATCATTCTTCTATATAGTATATCATGAATTTTTCACTAATAATTATCTCTACCAATGACAATTTTGTATTTATGATGATTTGTATGTTTTTAATTTTGTTTTGTTTTATTCACTGCGTTATATTTTAATCGGTACATAACAGCTTACAGATCAAACTAGTCCCATTAAATTCTAGCCTTTATAAAACGGTTTCGATCTATATTCTCAATACTAAAATACTTTATATTAAGTTTTATAATCACATTATATTAAAATTTATTTATTTATTTTTTTAGGTTGGATGGTATATAGGTAAAATCGATATATGGAAATATAAATTACATTGCAATAGGATAATGTAAACGTGTGTGTTTTGAGAATAACAAGTGGGTGAGATCTGCATTATTTCATTACTTCTTTGAGGCGGGGTATTAAAACTCGGTTCTCTTGACCTCTCTTTCAGAGGTAAAACCCCTCCCTTATTAGTTTTTCCTTTATTACATTTCCTCTGTATAAATCCCCTACAGACCCTAGCAGTTGTTGCCTCTGTATAATCACCTACAGACCCTAACAGTTGTTGCCTCTGTATAAATCCCCTACAGACACTAGCAGTTGTTGCCTCTGTATAATCCCCTACAGACCCCTAACAATTGTTGTTTCTGAATAATCCCCTATAGACCTTTAACAGTTGTTACCTCTATATAATACAATATAGACCCCTAACAGTTTTTCCTAAATTCCATTCATGTTTTGTCTAATTCTATGTAGACCCCAAACAGTTGTTCCTGTATTCCATTAATGCGTCCGTATAATAATTGGTAGTCTGTATCGGGTTGTATTTTCCTAATGTGGATATTGGCTCTTAATTTAGTTATCATGTAGGTATATTGTACATTAGGTAATTGATAAGTAATCAACAATCTATGAATCACTTACTAATTAGTTCCCAAGGTCTAACTGACCTAGCTATTCACCTGTCTTACTAGCTGTCAATCTACCCAATCAGGTAGATAGCTAGTTTGGTTTTAACGGAATTTCAACTTATGACTGGCTTCAGCTCATTTTTTTATTAAATCATGCTGAGGAAATCGAATATGTTTTTGACAAATACACAAACAGCCGACCAAGGGGTGGGGGTGGATGGGGTATAGCATCAGTGGTCATTGCCCAGATGCGCTACCGGGAGATATCCCGTAATGTAAGATCTATAAATAAACTGACTCAACCAATCAACCGACCAACTGACCAAACGACTGACTGATCGATCAATCAATCAATCAATCAATCAATCAATCAATCAATCAATCAATCAATCAATCAATCAATCAATCAATCAATCAATCAATTATGCAAACCAACAATATACCCAGTCAGGTAGATGGCAAGTTTCTTTAGATCAGTTTTAACGAAATTTCAACCAAGCAACAAATCAAAAATATTTCCATTCATTGACTATCAAAATGCAAATACTAAAATTAATCAATAAATAAATCATTGTGTTTAACAATATTGTATTGCCATATTAGGATACAAAGGGATTGGGATCAAGTTCTAACAACTTAAAATAGCCCTCTCCCTACATCATATAATTATTGCAACATATTCAACGTGATAAGGATAATGATATGAGAGAGAGAGAGAGAGAGAGAGAGAGAGAGAGAGAGAGAGAGAGAGAGAGAGAGAGAGAGAGAGAGAGAGAGAGAGAGAGAGAGAGAGAGGTATGTACATGCCTACTCATGGCAAGAAGACAAATACTAAATACATGTGTATTGATCGATTTTGCTGAAACCCTCCGAGTTATTTATAATCATAGATTATAGTGTTTGTACTGTTGAATATTACATGCGAGACCGACGTTGAACTGAGAGAGCCTCCGAGACCCATGCAAGATCATGATATCTAAGAATAAAAAAAGTGTAATTGATTACACACCCACACACCACCCACCATACATATATATATATATATATATATATATATATATATATATATATATATATATATATATATATGAAAGCTAACCTATATATATATATATGTTTGAAGAGAATTGTACTCTTACTTTCTATTACTGAACCTTGTATACATTTATAATATGACGTCATGTGATTTTACATATGGTTGCATCTGTAAGATCCTTTTACGTACCGTTAAATTTTTGGATCAATAAATGCTTATCATCACCAATAAATTCTGGACAACGTACATTAGTGGGCAATTTACCTGGAATATCCCAAGCAAGAGAAGAGAGTTGTATGAGAGGACACTATGGGGCTGTATGACCAATTATTGTTGAAAGGTATCGAGCTGATACGGGATCCAAAGTGAATTTCACATACTCTTTGTGGTATTGTACTTTATGGAAATCAATAGTATGGCAAATACAGATTAGTAGAAGACCCTATAGGAATTCCATATTAAAAGGGTCGATGAATTTTGATGCCTATGAGAATTTAACATCAGGGTGTGACACTGTGTCCATCTATGGCAATTTAAGATGAGGATAGGACATTGTCTATATGTATAGGAATTTAACAATACGATGAGACATTATAGCCATCTGTCTAACTGACTGACTGGCGGAATAGGTGGGTTGAATGCGGCTCTGTGGGAGATTCGCGTTAAAAGAGTCGATGTAATACAAAGGCCTATGGGAATTTAACAATGGATGGTCACACACACACATATACACACACACACGCACGCACGCACATACATACATACATACATACATACATACATACATACATACATACATACATACATACATACATACATACATACATACATACATACATACATACATACATACATACATACATACATACATACATACATACATACATACATACATACATTTGTCAGTATGAGAGATCCATTGAAAAGAGAGTCTATGCCTTACGGAAACCTATGTAAATTTAACTTGGATATAAGATCATATGCCCATCTGTGGTATGTTAGAATGGTTATAAGACACTATGGTCATATATGGGAATGTAATGTGAAGACGGGACATTGTCCATTCCTTTAGGATGGGAATGGGGCACTACGGTTATCAATAAAGTTTATCATAGTAATATAACACTATAGCTATATATGTGAATTTAATGTGGAAGTGGGATACCATGGCTATACTACTATAAGAAAGTAACACTGTGATGGACCATTAAAGTCATCTATGGTAATTTAACATGGTGATGCGACACTATCATATCTTCAAAAATATAATATGAGGGTAGGTCACTATACCCATCTCTGGAAATATAGCACGGCGATGGGACACTATGGCCATCACTGGAAATACATCACGGCGATGGGACACTGGTCATCACTGGAAATACAGCAATGGGATGGGACACTATGGTTATCACTGGAAGTACAGCACAGAGATGGGACACTGGTCATCACTGGAAATACAGCACGGCGATGGGACACTATGGTCATCATTGGAAATTAATTGAAGATGTAAGACATTACCGCTATCTGCTGGCAATTAATATTGAAAGTCTATAGTCACCAATGAGAATTTAAAATTACTAGTTTAATGAGCGTTGTAGGGATTTAATCTTAGAGGGTTATATGAGTTTAAAATGGAGGACACTTTGTGGCTTATGGATCGTTTAACTGTATAACATTATGGTTTTTATGATAATTTAACATGACACCACACTCCAGGGTTTTTAATCTTTAACAAAGTAAATCAGGCACTCACAAAAAAAACAACGACCCACACTGAATGAATAAAACTTACTGTTTTGATCAGTACCTATAATGCTTGAGCAAAACATATTCTGAATGATCAACACCTACTGCGACTGGCCACTTATTATTTACTGACTGATATCTATTCTAACTGACTAATACCTATTACGATTGACCAACACCAATTTTGACGTAACCATGTCTATTGTGTCTGACCAGTATTCTGAATTACAAATGCCTAATATGATATACTAATAATTATTCTGATTTATAAATTTCTGCTGTAATTGACCAAAATTTTTATTCTGGCCAACTCATATTTTGACTGACCGACACCTACTATGACTTAGCAATGCCTATCTTAACTGTCAAAGACGCATTCTGGCTGACCAGCATCTACCTTGACAGACTAACATTTATTCTAATAATGTTTAGACAAAATAACAATGCAGTCTCTCGACCAGCATCTACCTTGACAGACTAACATTTATTCTAATAATGTTTAGACAAAATAACAATGCAGTCTTTCCAATGTCACCGCCTTACATACTCTATGGGTGGAAATTCTAGTTTTATTTGTACAGAATAATGTGAAGATTGGTTTTATTTATTCCATGTGCATAATTGTTTCCAAATCGCTGGGAACTTTAACATCATAGCCAGCATAGTCAATATTGAAATTGTAATGTGGTTGAATAAATAGGATGAGAGGTCCAAAACACACTAGTTACAAATCAGTTGTCATATGTGTGCTACATAATGCCACACCGATGAAATTTCCGTGTTGAGTGTACCCTACATAATGTAGAATTGATAAACATTTACAGAACGGTTAGGTATGTTCCTTATTGACAGTGCGCTACCTAATGTCACATCAATAAATACTACCAAAGTGAGAGCTAAGTGCGTTCTCAACTGAGCACTACATAATCCTGCATTAATAAACACGTGCAATGTGATTAGGTACTTAAGTTGTCAACTTTTCACTATACACTAGGCAAATACTTCCAGTGATATATGGAAGTTAGTTTACAGAGCGGTTAGAAACCGATCTTTTAATATTCAGTTGAGATAAGAGCGGGGACGTATCTTAAAATTAAATCCGTCCTCCTAAAGCCTGGAACAAATTCTTTTGGTCTCATTGGTAGTAAATAAAATATATTATATCCATTTATATCGGGTAAGTTCGTCACTGAAAAGTTACAAAATACCGCCAATAACCACTACATGATGGAAATAATGTCTCATATTTTCATTTTTTTCCATTCTAATTTTACGTGGTGATATTAGGATGAGCTGATCGATCAGTGAAACTATGTTACCTGACATAATTCGACGAGATCCTTCTATGTAACTTCTTTGCAAAGTCCACACAGGATAAGACCTATACTTACAATTATAGCCAAGCATTCAGGAACAGACCATAAAAAGAACAGCGACAAATCCGATCTTACCAGGATGCAGCTGGTCACTAACATGAAAAAGGATTGAAGCAATTAGACTTATTGCTAGATAATCCGTTTTTTTTATTAGAACCATTGATCTATTGAGACACAACATTATGCAAAATCACGGCCTTTTTCAGTGCCACCCATATCACTCAAAAATGAGATGCGAATCATGGAATGACAAATGAAAACGAAAAAACACATACATGTGTGTGTGTTTGTGTTTGTGTGTGTGTGAGAGAGAGAGAGAGAGAGAGAGAGAGAGAGAGAGAGAGAGAGAGAGAGAGACTGCATGTATGTATGAAAGAAAAGAAAGCAAGCTTTCATTGTCTTAAAACTAGTACAAAAGTCTATTTGGACACACACACACACACACACACACACACACACACACACACACACACATATATATATATATATATATATATATATATATATATATATATATATATATATATTTGGACATACATATGGTTGAAGGGCAGAGGAAAAGAGAGCAAAGTTCATATTGTCAAACAAAATTTACAAATATCAATTAAAACAATTACAAGACTCAGACAATGGGAGGAAAGCTAATTGCAGAAGTTACTTGTATCTCCACGTCAAAATGAGAAACAAGATCAATTCTGAGGGAGGAGTGACATGTGAATCTAATTTTCGCTAGCTAATTTATACTTATTACTGTAAAGTATGCATCAAATACATATGAAACATTTCTGAATGATCCACAAAATATTCTATCAATGTTTACAGATGAAAGACGCGAGTGGATGATCCATGACATAATGCCCTACCAATGATTTTAATGAAGGATAAGAGTGAATGGTCTACGACATAGTGCCCTACCAATGTTTTAAATAAGAGTGAATGGTCCACGATATAGTGCCCTACCAATGTTTCAAATGAAGGATAAGAGTGAATGGTCCACGACATAGTGCCCTACCAATGTTTTAAATAAGACTGAATGGTCCACGATATAGTGCCCTACCAATGTTTTAAAAAAGAGTGAATGGTCCACGATATAGTGCCCTACCAATGTTTCAAATGAAGGATAAGAGTGAATGGTCCACGACATAGTGCCCTACCAATGTTTTAAATAAGAGTGAATGGTCCACGATATAGTGCCCTACCAATGTTTTAAATAAGAGTGAATGGTCCACGATATAGTGCCCAACCAATGTTTCAAATGAAGGATAAGAGTGAATGGTCCACGATATAGTGCCCTACCAATGTTTTAAATAAGAGTGAATGGTCCACGATATAGTGCCCTACCAATGTTTCAAATGAAGGATAAGAGTGAATGGTCCACGATATAGTGCCCTACCAATGTTTTAAAATGAAGAACACGAGTGCTGCGCACTTTTCTCAACAAATGGCGGTCTCTTCTGTTCCTAGAAGTAAAGCATTGACGCTATTCATTGGGTGAAAAAAATTGTATAAAGACAACATTTCAGAAGAAATTTGCAAATATATTATATTTGTTTATTTACTTGCTTGTAAGCTTATTAAAAAATAGTTTATTATCTGCATAAATCTGGGACCAGGTCTCGGTGCATTGGCAGAACCCACCAACTGATTCTACATGAGATGTATAGAAAAATCAACGGACAGAGAGGCACCCGACACTCAACTAACTGTAGTCTGGGTCTGGTGCTACAATTTCGTTACTTTTGCATGTGCAGGCTGCTATTTTGATTGATTGGATTAGCAACTCTGGAGGCCATTGTAAATTTAAACTCCACATTTAAAATAAAAGTAAGGCATCGAGCCAAAGTTAAAACGTGTGACCTTCTTTTAAAGGCATTATTTAAATAAATAAATAGATAGATAGATAGATAGATAGATAGATAGATAGATAGATAGATAGATAGATAGATAGATAGATAGATAGATAGATAGATAGATAGATAGATAGATAGATAGATAGATAGATAGATAGATAGATAGATGGGGGCCCCGAGTGGCCGATTGGTCTAAAGCGCTGTCCGTTACGGATCACTGCCATCTCACCTCTGTCTGCGTGGGTTCGAGTCTAGGAATCGGCGAATGTGGATATGTGAGAAAGCTTGCCAGTAACTTCTCGTGGGTCGATGGTTCTTTCCGGTGATTTCCCGGTTTCTTCCTCCACCATCAATACTGGCCGCCATGAATAGCCTATCGTGTGCTGAAAAATGGCGTTAAACCTAACAACAACAAAATAACAACAACAGATAGATAGATAGATAGATCGATAGATATTAATCATATTTAATTTGCAAGTGTGATTTAATGATTCATTGATATTTATTATTATTATTATTATTATTATTATTATTATTATTATTATTATTATTATTATTATTATTATTATTATTATTATTATTATTATTATTATTATTATTATTATTATTATTATTATTATTATTATTATTATTATTATTATTTGGGCATATTCGGCGTCTAATCTTTAGAAGCTCAACGCATTTTACAATAATAGATGACACAAAAACTTATACAATGACAAGATTATAAACACACAACACTATGAAATTACGAAACAAAACATGTTAACAATAATTTTGGAAGTAACGTTATTAAATCTTTTTAAGTTTGTTTTTGTTATCAAAATTGGCTAGTTTTAAGAGTACTCTTGAATGGGATCAGTGTTGCTATGTCTAAGATCAATGGGCAATTCGCTCCAAGTAGCTGGTCCTTGGAAAACAAAAGAACGCTGTCCGTATGACTACGTTTTAACAGTGGTAACAATGAGAATACGAGTGTCGGAAGAGGAGTGTGTGTTTCAAAAATGGTATACACATGGGTGAGGTCAAATAGGTATATTGCACTGGAGCCAGTCAACGAAAAATAGTATAGGGAACAGAGTCCTTGTTTGCTTCTTTATCGACAGGGTAGCCAGTGAAGAACAGTAGAGACGTGTGCTCATGATTCATGCAGCTGCGTTTTGAACTGTTTAAGTTTCTTTAGTTAATGTTAAGACGAACCATATAGAAGTGAATTACAATAGTCCAATTTTGAACTTACTAAGGAACAGACAAGCGTTTAAGTGGCATCAGCTGCAAGACTGGTGTGAATGGAGCCGATGCGTCTCTACTCCAGATACGCATCCTTGTATATGTTCATTACATTTTGATTTAATGAGTGTACTTTCAAGAGCGATACATGGGTTTCGTACAGACAGAATTTAACGTTGGTATTGTTGATAATTATTGTTTGAGTTAAAGAATGATGTGAGAGTCTTTGCGTGGTATTCGGGATGCCTTCAGTTTTATCATCATTCATCTACAGCTTGTTACATGCCACCCATCACCTCAAGTCGTAAGTGTACCTCTCCACATGCAATGAGTGGCTAGATTGTGATTACCTGTTTGAAGTTCATATTGAACGCTCATTTTCTGAACAATCTCTTGTATATATTCATTTCAGAATATTTGTAGCAGTACTGCAGTTACAAAGGCTGATGATGTGCAGTGGTAGAGGTTTATTGCAAAACTATTCAGTTTCCCTGTTCTTCCAATGTCGTCACCCGCTTCAGTATTTATCTTAGTCTTAAATTCTACGTTAATTTATATAGAGTTGTCCTTTAAACAGGTATGTTCTAGTTCTATTTGATTTTTATATTTCACAGTTAGAAACTCTTTATGAATGGTTTAATCTTAGGCCTTCTTTTGTAAACAGTACAAAGTCTGATGTATATTTATTTGTAAGCTTTTATCAATGTTTATTTACTCATTTAGTAATAGGCAAAAATATATCTATAGCCATGGAATCATGAGTAAAGCAAATCTATCAATAATGATGGACCATGTTTTATATCAACTGTATTTCAGTAGTAATTATGTAGCAAATAGACAATGAGTATAGAAAAGATTTTTGCTTCATTTGCGAATCGAACAAAGTTTGATATTCTTGATAAATGTACGAATGAAAAAACAACTAGATTTGTAAATCAGTATTTGTAAATATTGCTGTGTGATATTGACAGCTCTACCTTTCTAATACTTATTGTGTACATTTACTGTATATTTAATATTATAAAACTATTTTAAATTTTGCCGCTTAAGAAACAAAGATTTTATTGTGAATTTAAGATTTCAGGTTTCAGGTTGACTAAAAATGATTTAAAAAATGGCACAATTTAGATCTGGTAATTAATTATGCAACTTTTACAGCGCAAACAACAAAATTTAATTTACTTTGGTGTAAAAAGAATAGTTTATATATACTAAAATTGTATTATAAACGCGAAACATTACAAAGAAATATCATCAGATTTAAAGAAAGATTGGATGGTAGATTTGAGTCCTCCGTAAACCAAAGGCTGACGTCATTTATCTTGCCCTACATGCTTATAATTTATTGAAATATAATGTACCTTAACCACAGGCATTTGATCGGTAATTGTATTTTGTAGATTTATCATAATGTCAATGAAACGTTGACCCGGGAATTCATTCTGTGAGCGAAATCTACATATACCGATTATTATCGACTTGCTTTTGTTCCCAGGGTTAGGACAGTCACGCCTGACCATCCACGGGATGTGAGGAGAAATTCGAATGACTGAATATTGATCAGATCGAAGAATAGATAAGCAATGCGCCCCCATAAATAGTGTCATAAACTAGTGAATAGCACGCTAAATAGAAGGAAAGTCTTCATATTTACCCATTCTCCTCACAATTATCTCCTGTCTCTTGTAAGTTAAAGCTTTAGAAAGCAATAATAAACGACAATGTCCACACTATTCCCTTTCATCTTTGCACATTATTCAGTTTGCCAATTTTATTTATGTGCTATTGTTGATCGGATGTGAAGAAGTACGATCCTAAACTGAAATAAAACATTTTATTAAAGATTTTGTTTATTTGCTGCAACACGATGGAAATGTCATATTTTGCCATGCATTGAATCAATGTCATGTACACTGTATATAAACATAGGCGTTGATTTGTGCGTGTGGTGAATATTGGAGAGAACAGTCATATAGATTCACTTTTAGACGTTGCAGAACATTCAGTTCATATGCTGATTGTGGGTCTGATCAATTTGTTGTTGTACCGAACTCATTAAAGAAGATTATGTAATGTACTGCGCACACGCACACACACACACACACACACACACACATATATATATATATATATATATATATATATATATATATATATATATATATATATATATATATATATATATATATATATATATATAATAAACTGACAAACTTCAAAATTAGTATCTAATTAGCCTGAGCATTTTCGACTTCTAATGAATCTTTTTCAAAAGAAAATACAAAACATAGACAAGAAGAACAAATAAAACAGAAAAACTGCTGTGTTTGCATGGCTGTTTCTATGGGAATTAAACCTTAAATTTATGTTTCGACTTGTTTGTTTCAAGTTGTTTCTGATGCTGCAAACCATTTGTATTGACCAAGAAATCGATAAGCCATAACGACATCTGTTATTTAATGTAAATTTAAGAAAGCGCAAATTATATCCCGGATATTTCATTGTTATAGTAGTAATTATAGGCTAGTAAGCAAATTTATAGAATTATTTAAAAGAAAATGTGTCGGTTGCAAAAGATAATTTTATCTGTACATCGCTGTCTTTTACTATTCTAGGTTTAAACTGCTTGGTTTCAATGTTCTAAGGTGGCGCATCCAGTAAGATTCCTTTTCGTTTCTGGCTTCGGAATTCCAGTTGGGGTTGAGAGCAATTGCAATGAGAGTTACATCACTGAAAGTGTGGCCAGGGGAGGATACGTGTTCAGCGACCTGACTTCTGTAAAACTTCTTTGTCATCCAATCAGACCTTTGCGTAGCTATTCAGTTTCTCCGGCACACTGAAGATTACAGATCTTATATATGATGAGATAAATTACATTCTCTGTTTTGCACGTTTTGTTTGGACCATGTGTATTTCGTTTTTCTTTAGTCACTGTGCTAGAAAATGTCCTGACCTCTATCATTTGTTGACAGGTTTTGCACCTTTTATCGCCACATGGACCAGATTGATAAGGGCAGTCTTAATTAGTGATTGGCGTTAGCTTCTCTCTGACTAGAATGTCCTTGAGTGGGGTTTTTTTTGTTGGTCTTATGTATGCTACAACAGATTAACTTTAGCGCGTTCGACGATTCCACGATGTGCCAGTCTTCCCCAATGATTTTACCTACTTTGGAGTTGTTTAAATAGTAGGTCAGGGTAAATAGTGTCCTATCAGCCTTTTTCTTCTTTCCATATTTTAGTAGGTCATCTAGACTTGTTTGTTTAGCTCTTTGCGTTGTCATCGCCATCAGGTCTTTGCCGAAGCCTCGATAAATTAAATGTTTAGATAGCTCTTCAGACTGTTTCAGGAATGTTTCATCGTCGTAGCAAATTATGCGTATACTCAGTGCCTGGCTATATGGGATGTTCATAATGCAGTGATTGGATGACAGCTATTTGGTAGGAGATACTGGTTGTTATGTCCAGGTAAACGTGATTTGAGTTGGAGGCTTCCTCCGTGAATTTTATTGAAGGATGGAAGTTGTTTGTCTTTGATGTGAAATCATCCAGACTTTCTCTTCCATGTTGCCACTTCATTTCCATATCATCGAAAAAGTGCACAAACTGGTATGGTGTACGTTCAACCTATGCTAAGAGCTGACCCTCCAGTTTTCCATAAAAATATTAGCATACGAAGCAACCATTTTTGTACCCATTGCGGTTAAATTGATTTGGAGGTAGTTTTATTCATTAAATTTGATGTTACTGAGTTTTACTACAAGCTCTGAGTTGGACTAGGAAGTGTGTGTGGGTGGATTGCCTACAGTTGTTTCCCATGCTTCTCTACACGCCTGTATCCGTTCGTTGTGCGGTATGTTAGTATACAAATTATACAAACACAGCGTCACCATGGCCGTTATGAACAGGGAAGACTACATTAGTGAAGCAAGTAGACATCTAAGTGGCGCTTGTTCTACCCAAGAATAGACCATGCTCCAACTTCGGAATATGCAAAATCTATCACTATTATTATTGATGAGGCGTACCAAATCGGGCATATAGACCAGCAAACGAGAAATTATATAAGCCCAGAAAAACCAAGTGCACGTAGATTTTATCTTCTACTTAAAATCCACAAACAAGGAAACTCTGGCATACCTATAGTCTCTGGTAACGGGCATTTCACAGAAAGGACATCAGAATATTTGGATGAGACCACATGACCACAAATTACCATCATATCTTGATGACAAGAAAGCTTGCTTCATAAACAGAAAAGCAAAAGCGAACCATTACTGCCTGATACATTGCTTAGACGTCAGATCTCTGTATATACCGCACAGCCAATGCAACATTAAACAAAATTCTGTAATGGCGTCTACAGCTAATTAGCTTGTCTTAATTTTCCATTTAGCACAATGATATGTGTATTTCGCCATCACAAGCTTTAAAAGTTATATATAGCTAACACTATTTGTGTACGTTAAATATAGCTTCAACGTTTATTTTGTGTACGCCAATTGTTTGTTTAGTCTGATCATTGCCTGCTGTACTTCTGTTTAATATTGACTTGATTAACTTTCAATCTACAAATGAAACAAAACATATCAAACATAAAAATACTTTCGCCAGTAGCAAGTTGATAAGAATTATCAGATGTAATTACTGTATAAATATATTCATCTGTTTATGGTCAAGACATACGTATAGGACAACACGAAAGTAACAACAACGAATCGGCGCAATTCAGCTGACGGTCGCAAAGTGATTGTTTCCATCCATTAAGTTTGATGATGCGAGTTTACTAGACGGAATGACTTTGTACAGATTCCAAGAACGATTCATTCATTTCACAGCTTTCCATATATAAATACCAAAAATATATACGGATGGAAAGAAATCACTAGAACATAAAAGAACGGCGGCAGCAGTATTTATACTGGATATAAGCATAGTAACAAGAGATATATTACCAGATCGATGCTCCATCTACACCTTGGAATTCTGGGCCATACTTGAAGCTCAAAAAATGGATTGGAAGTAATCGAACCACTAATAACCTAATTATAACGGACTCACTTAGCGACATCAAAACATGCAACTCATGAAGCCCTACACAAAGTTAGGAATCTTGTAAATAATAAACAAACTGTTGAATTCCTATTCACATTAATCTATCATGAAATGAAAAAGCAGACCAAGCAGCCAAGGAAAATATAATGAAGGCCATGACAGTCAGTATAGGGTACTGGAACTCTACACCAAATCAAAACCAACATTAATGCAAAATGGCAACAAGAATGGGACACATGCAGCAAAGGTAGGGCACTATACATAAGGAAGTAAAAAGAAATATTCCTGAGCCTAAAGTCATCTCAAACACAAGTCAAAAGTAATCAGTATAATTATAACAAGGAAAAATATGCCAGCCGGCAGTTTTGAGAAATACATAACAAAAAAAAACAAAAAAGAGGCCCTCTACTCGTATTGCCCAAAGCAAGAAGATTTGTATCGTATATTTAATAATTGCCCCAAATTCCAAAGGCAAAGAACCTCCTTCAAGTTCTTCAAAAGCAATCAGGTTACCAGCTAACAATCCTGACATCCTTTACCAAAGGTAAAATCACAACATTAAAACCACATATAACAATATTTTTCTATTTATTAAACAAATATCGGTAAGTCCAAGAACATTTGAATAACACTCCCATTTATAATCTTTATATACCACTATAAGGGAATGCAAATAACTATTACTTTAGAAATTGCTACGTCATTAAGATGAATGAATGCATTGTGAGGGCCCTGGGAGGGAGCAACCTAGATAGATCAAAGATATAGATAAAGCTGGACATCATACGCCTAGCGATGGGTTTATACCTGTGCGCATAAAGTGGACTATGCATCAGTTGTGAAAGCGTCACCTGCCCCTCCCTCTTCGTCAAGCATGTTTGCTTTCATTTGACCAAGGCAAAGCAACGATAACTTGACTTCCATAACAAGGTATGTACTTATGTAATCACAAAACAAATAAAATATCGTATAACACCAACAATTATTCTTTTCTATCCTTACATTTCCGGTAAACAATGGACAGTGGAAAAATAAAACCAGCAAATAATAGTCTTTATTAATTACTCTCCTTAATTAGATAGATATAAAGTGGCTCAAAACCCCAATCAGGGCCCACTGCATCAACGATTGCACCAACGATTGCAATTTCATATATTTAAAAAGGTTAAGGTAATAATGGAAAGTGCCCAAATAAATAAGATGACCAAAGCCTAACAATACCCACTTTTTACCACTCGAGCCACAATAAAACAATTTGTCGGAGAGGTTGTAAGACCCTGCTTTATAACTACGTCAATAAATAAAAATGTGATGAGGGTATATAAATATATAAATTATTGAACAAAAATCTCACATAAACAGGGGGGAAAACTAAGCATAAAAAACGAAAGAAACCACCACATCACACGCCAAATCATTCCCAGGCTACATGCTCCCAACACTCGGAATGGTTTAAAATAAAAAGCCTATCTGTATAACATACTTAGTAGCTGGTGAAATTTAGCAATCTAATAAATGCATCTCATAAATAGTGTGATATAAAAATTACCCACAACACCCCCTTCCGAGCTACAACAGTCCAGAGTGGCTAAACGCTTTAAACCTAACTCTATCTATGGATAATCAGCCAACCCAAATGCAAAAAGTTCACACAAAAGAACCAGACAATTCTAGATTAACTAACATTTAACGATCCCCTTAAGATGTTACTCTTCTTCCTTCACCATGACACGAGAAAACTTGTACGAACAAATATCCCAACCTCGAGCAAACGTGGAAATTAAAAGGTGATCTGAAACTCAGACCCACACGCCCCGACACACAAGGTTGGCAATGCTTGGTGTACCTTGAGTAACTAGCAATAGGACCCGAACAAACTGACTACCCTAATAACGTAAGTTTTCGTGGTGGTCATAAGGCCAGACCACCAAGGCCTACCGCACAAGGCGGTAAACAAATTGACATTTAATATCACCCCACAATAACCAGATGGAAACTAACAACAACCCTTCCATAAACTAGGAAGGATAACGTGGTTACAATCCCAAACCACCAGGACCGGTCGTACAAGATGACAATGCTAAAAATTCTAGAGTAAGTAAAACCCTCGTGTAGTTATTAATGGTACAGTTTTTCTTCTTATTTTTACATCAATTCAAGATTACTACAAGAAAAACTTTTATTTCAAGAGTCTTTCACCTCAGCCCCTTCGTCCGCCCATGCAATACCCAAACTTGAAAGGCAAGCATGCGGTGCAAGCAGAAAAAACATCGAGTGGTGACTCCTGTTTCCCACTCAGTGAGTAAATAAGCAATGTGAGTGCACGTTTAACCCCTCCATCCATGAGTACTCATACACTCAGATTAAGAGTTAAATCTTGTTGGGTGATAGCTCTCTTCGCATCCATTAAAGTGGACGTACATGGTCGAATGACCGCACATGTCAAAAATACCATCATCAGTAGTGTCATTACAACATACGCAATACACAAGAAACAGCACCACTAAGAACAACGTACATTACGGTGTTCACTAGTAGAAGCCAACATAAAATTGCAACAACAAACCACAATAAATATATTTTCTTATCCAATGAACATAAAAGCATTAGAGGGGCCCCAAGAGGCCGAGTGGTCTAAAGCGCTGCCCGTTACGGATCACTGCAATCTCACCTCTGTCTGCGTGTGTTCGAGCTTAGGATTCGGCGAATGTTGGATATGTGAGAAAGCTTGCCAGTAGCTTCTCGTGGGTCGGTGGTTCTTTCCGGTGATTTCCCGGTTTCTTCCTCCACCATTAATACTGGCCGCCATGAATAGCCTATCGTGTGCTGAAAAATGGCGTTAAGCCCAACAACAACAACAATAAAAGCATAAGTGCTCAACTTAAAATGAGACTAACCTAAAATTTTAATACACACAACACGCTTATGGGACTTTAAAAAGGGGAACACACACACACACACACACACAACTAATCAAGTAAGTAAGAAAGAATACATCAGTAAGACATACATCAGATCTAAACTAACACAGCTTTCTATTCTAAGACCTACAGGAAGACTTGTTCTATACAGATAATCATATAAGAACCACACAAAAACTTGACCCTATAAATTAGAATGTATAAGGTGGCCAAAACAGCAGCCATCAGGCCTGGTCGCAAATGCGACAATGATTGAAAAACAAAACCCACAAAATACCAGAGTTTCACTCTAAATATACAGAATATTACATGGCCAAACCTTGTCATCAACCCCTCCACAAGATAAAACTAAATAATACCAAATCCAATTGCACATCCCCGAATAGAAACACAAGCAAATTTTAGGTTGATTTGTTAGAAGGATTTATATTGCGTCAGCCGAGAAGTATGACAATAGGGTTTTGCTTTGTAACCTCTAAATGAGCACCTTTCAACCATTTTCAGACTATGACCTCCTAGACGAGCGCGTGGTACAATTCCAACTCTTCTATTAAGCAAGTGCCGCGAAGTGCGTGTATCTGAATAGGTGCGACGTCTGTCGTCTATTCAGATATGACACATGATACCGCATGCATACAATTTGTAATGAGTTAGTATTGGTTAAATCACACGCATTACTGACAGTCGGAGGAGGTCAATAATTAAAAAGCATACCTTTATATACATTAATGCGTATAAAGCGGGGATAAACTCGTCGCAAAAAAATTATGCGCGCAAGTGACGTTCATGTCACATCGTATTAGTTTGGCTACCTTCGTTGATTCGTCAACACAGAAAAATGAACTTGGCATTGGATGATGGATGTGGAGTATATGGTAAAAATATTGCCGTTCACTAGAGAAATATAGTCTTCTATACATCTTAACTAGTCAAGTGACGATTCTAAAAGCAGTCACAGAGCTGGTCAAAGACCTGATAGAGGAGGATGTAAAAAAAGATGAGAGGACAGATGGAGTCTGAATATTGAAGCATGGGAAAATCGAAGAAGGCTATTGATGGTATGATGAAAGGAAAACATTTATTAAAAGACATAGACGATTGGTCAGATATTTCTTACCTACCTGAAAGGAGTGTGAAACACGGATCAATTAATTTAAATATAATTGAGAAGATGTTCAGAAGTCATGGAAGAGGAAGTAAAAGGAAAACGACAGAAAAAGCAGACTTTGACAAGCTAAATTAAAATTGGATGAAAGTGTAGGAAAGGTTTAGAGCCATTGGGCATCGTGACTTGGTCCCTGAAAAAGAAAAGGAGAAAGAGAAATTAGTAGACAAAGTGAGGACATGGTAAAGAAGTGGAGGAAATAGAAGAAAATACCCAAAGGCTCTTATAACGGCCAGTCCATTAAATCGAAAAGATATCCTCATTGCCGTATTTGTCTTTTTGTTTGCTTGTTTTTGTATGTCTATTTTGTTCTTAAAAACATTTTACATTTTACATAACATTTTCCATACCTACCTACAGTAGTGCGTATTGAGGTTAACTCGAACGCTGTTGATAAGTTTCTACTCGACTGAGGTCAGCCACTTGCAACACTGTTGATATTTATCTCCTCATGTCCAGTGCCTTGACGTCACACATTTTAATTTTCCATTGAGGCTATAGTACATACCCGTGTTAATTTCCAGGCTCTAAATTTCTCCGCCATTTTCTCTATATAAAACCACATGAGGCCCGGTCGCCTTCACAAGATGAAAACCTTAAAACTGAACTTGCACGAAGTAACCTACAATAATATAGTTCCTAGTAATGATATTTTTACACTTTTCTTCGGATCTATCTACAGTGTTCGTAATATCAATGATACATACTTGCCATAGCTTGTCGACACTATACTTTAATTTGTCGGCTTCAATACACACATACTGTAACGTATTTAGTGCTTTGTTGTTGTTGTGATTTCTTAAACTATTATAGTGTTCTAAAAATCGATTATTATTAATTAAATATGAAAATTTCAAAATGGTGGGTTACTCTCTCTCTCTCTCTCTCTCTCTCTCTCTCTCTCTCTCTCTCTCTCTCTCTCTCTCTCTCTCTCTCTCTCTCTCTCTCTCTCTCTCTCTCTCTCTCTGACCATCGTAGCAAAATACGGAAAAAAATCCATGAAAATAAAAGCGTTGAGGATTATGGATTATGTTAATATTATGATAATGAGTTTTGTCATAATCTTCTTCTCATTTCCTGCTATGAGAAGGAATTACGCATCTCTTATGAGCGGTCGATCCATCAGTAGAGAGATAGAAAGAAGGAGAAAAAGGGTGTGACACAGGTAATGTAGGCACAGCTACATTCCTTTGGGGAACTTGGCTAGCGGAGAGGTACGGATCTGAAATAAGTACAAGAGTTCTCGTAGTTGAAGCAAGAAGCGGAACTGTTTATTCATATATTTGATATAGAAGATATATAATATTACATTCCAAAGATACACTTCACAAAACATTTATATTGTAAAATACACTGAATGTACTACAATGTTTTCTTTTAAGTTTACCAACTTCATATGCTGTAGCTTTCGCATTTTAGAATATGTTACCATAATAAATCTTGACTTAATTAAAGATTATAAAATAGTTGCGATTAATGCAACAATCATTTTAAAGAAATATATTTTACTTAATTTGGAATAAAGTTCTAGTTAGAATAGATTACAAAACATTATTCTTTATTCCTGAAAGATTATTTAAAATTCCAAATTAAACCTAAACATGAAGTCGGTAAGCATTTTGATCTTTAAACCATTAGCAAAAATGCAATAAATACCAATTCTTAAAACAATAGAACAATCCATTATATTATAATATTTAGAATAAAAAAGAATTCACAATTACATTGTAACTAAGAAGGTTACAAGCATAAAACTTTAACTTCCAAAGGTACTTATTTTCTAAGAAATTTTAGGACATAAAGAAAAGGTCTTACCTGAAATAAGTACAAGAGTTCTCGTAGTTGAAGCAAGAAGCGGAACTGATCGCTAGCATCTCCCGGGGCTTATTTATACTAGATCCCGACACCTCGTAACCTTTTATGGAAACAGCTTTTTTGCGGTGAGAAGGGCTAGCGCCAGTTTGACTTCATGGTTGCTTCCAACTAGTGAGAACCAGTTTTTATCCCGTAGAACTACGTATGTTTTACATTTTTATTTCTGACCTTGGATTTGACCTCTAAGCCAACATACTCATTTGGAGAATATGTCAAGAATCTTTGCTACTGAGTGTAAGCTTAGCGGTTTATACATGTATAGTACGGCAAATTGGTACTGGTTATAGAGGCAGATATAAACTGCACTAATTGTAATAGAATAATATCAAAATGAATATAGCTCAATTAAATAAATTTAATCTACATGTATTTTAATGGAAGTTATTCCAAATATAGTTTAATGAGAATGAGTCCAAAGAAGAGTTAGTTTTAATACATTTTAGAGAGACTTCTAATGTTCTTATTTATACTTAAATTTTACCTCATAACAATACCTTCTGGGTTATTTGAGCCACGACCTCGGGGCTCGATTAAGAAAAAAATTACAACCATAAAAGTTCAAAAATAATAAATACAATTCATTGTTATGAACTGTAAAACACAATGAACAGTCATTGACAATTAATATAGCAAAAAACGCACAATGTAAAACGTGGTACATTTTGCAGTATTTAAAAAAGATACAATAATATAAAATACTGTATAATATGCAGTAAAATGCATGTACAATAAAAGAATGCTGCAACTTTTTGCTAATATTAAAAAGAATGCTATGAAAAGTACATTCAGTGAAGTTTTAAAAAAAATACAGTAAGATACATTATAATATTCAATGTGGTATACGTATAGCAAAGAAAAAAACACAACACTGCAACCTTTTTTTATTGTTCAAAGGAGTATAATAAAAAATACATTTTACAACATTCAATGAAACCCAAAACTACAACAGAAGTACAATATTAAATAAATATAATGAAAACTTTGTCGGGCACGACATCATATGAAGAGAAGAAAAAAATGTAATGAAAATCTTCAATATCAAAAAAAAAATATTTATTTGTTTATTGTTTCATTTTTCTATATTTAATTTTTATTCTACATAACCTACTCTACGACTAGTCCTGTTAGACAATTATAGGAAGTTCAATATTAACATTTAGTTCTTGTTTTCTTTATTTTGCTTTTTATATGTTAGTTTACTCTTTTTTTGTTATATTTTTTATAAAATTGTTTTATGTTGTATAACATCAGCAGAACCTATGTATGAGTGACAACGGTTATTGGCTTGTTTCAGCGAAGTGTGGTGGAAAGAACTCTCATCCTTATAGATAGTACTTGTAAGCCCATATTGAGTCATCTTCTTATTGCATACATAATATCATCAAAAAAATTCCAGCAACATTGACGTAAAAATATTTGCAAAAGAATGAAGTAAAAAAGTTTGAATTAATTAAGAATTAGAAAAGTGAAAAGTTTAGAGTTGCATTAGAACTATTCATTAACCATAACATCTGTTTACTTGCAATCAAACCTTGACTTGTGCGTGTATGAAATATAAATTGCATTTAATCTAACCTATGTGCAATAAGTGAAAATGTCATTAAAATCGTAAAACTGGTTTAGTGTGGTCTAGTGTAAACGTCAAATGGGCGTGTATTACTGACGTTACCTATAACGTATGAAAGAGAATGTATAGCCGTTATCGTTTCAAACAAACTTTACTCAGAAGTTGATCGTATGCAGGGCAATAGCTGCTCAATAATTTCAGTGTCGAGCCATCGCTCCAACACTTGACTATATAATCACTTCAGAATACATATATACGCATATAATGAAAAACACGGCAACATCGATTGATGTTGCGAAACCAGAGAAGGAAACACACCTCTTCTGACTGGTTTGCAGGCATTAGAGCCACTACAAATTCATACGATTTCATATGAAACATGTGAGAGAAAAACTCAATAACTTATTGAACAACACTGGACTACAAAAAAACAACATCTGTATCAATATGTCTGAAACGGTTAGGCAGAATTACAGTTCCCTCTAAGATAGGCAAATACGGTAACACAGTAGTAAAACATATATGCAGTGGTTTCAGATTTCAGTACGAGCAGGCTGGATGTAAACTCAGACTGCGGAATGCCAATCAGTAGATTCATTCACACTATAGTAGAATCCATAGTAACTGTGACGTAGGTATAAAAAGTTACTTTTACTGAATGTAAAATTAAATATAGCATAAATTATATTAGTTTTTGGAAAAAGTTGGAATTAATGCATAAACTTTGCAATTTGTATTTCAAAAGCCAAACTAAGATCTATAGGGAAAACATACCTTGTGAATTACCCAGTCCAGAAATATTGTTCCTATCAAACGAATTAGTAAATAGTAAACAATGAACGTATTGTCTGACAAACTGAAAGAGTTCAAAATGTTCAACTTAAAGTCACTTTCACTGGAAAGAAAACTCAATGTTGTTGTCGTTCACCTGGGGCTTGATGGAAATATCGTTACTGGACCCATGGAATCTCTGTTAATGGCACGAATGGATGTAATTCAGCCTGGGTTGTAGATAGGTCGAATTCAGGGCTGGACTAGCTACTGTATGCATTACGGAATGTCATAATTTCAGGTGTTATTGCAAGAAGAATTCTCACCGGCGATTTGTGTACGTTATGCTGGAATCCTCTCGGTTGCCATTGCATTCATTCTCTTGTGATGTTTCAAACGCTGAAATTATAGGATGGACCCTTCCTTGTGAGCGAAAGTGCGAAAATTACAGAAGAGTTGTCAATTCGCTGCTTAGTGACAACTTTCGTTATATTTGTCCTTCATTCTTTTCTTTATTCTCCAACAGTTTCCAAAACTATTGACACTCCTAGAATAATGTTCCGGTGTTTTCAAAGTTAATGGCTGAACCCAAAATGTTATAGTTTCAATCACAGGTGTAATGTTCAGTAAGTTCGCCATGAAAAGAGAACGTTTTGGAGTCACTAATACAGGTGAGATTGGCGTAGGTTCGTGTAGCTGACTCAAACCTTCGAACGTTGGTGGTGTCAAGTCTATTGGGCACTGGTTCACGGGTCCTAGATTAGACGCTGGTGGTGATAGGGCAGTCGAACCGTGGTCAAACAAGGACTGGAACGCTGTCGTTAATCTAGATGTGGGCGTTGTACCTGTTGAACTTGTTGGAATCGTCTCTAAAGTTGACAATGGTGTGTGAATTGTCACCGGTGGTGTTGTAAAGGTGTCAGCAGCTTCTAGCAGGAGCGAAGTAGATGGGACCTGGATTTTCTCTTGTGAATATGGTGGTGCTGTCGCTTCTGGAGTTGAGATCGCATTACTAGGCGGAGTAAAGTGTGAAGGTGGCAAAAGTTTCGATACAATTCTGTTCCTTAAGTCGTAATTTCGTGGTCTCACCCCTCGATTCATGTTATTCGTCCACCAATTAATACTTCAAACAAAACAATGACTTAGATCAACTCTAAATATATTAAAATATTTTAATTACCTCTTGTTGGTTCGTCGCTTTGATAGTTTTTTTTTCCAACCTTATTTCTATACATCAGTACATGAATGCTTGTGCGTTTTTATACAAAAAAATACAATTATAAAGATCCTCAGTTTTCCTCTAATATTTTCCTCTAATATTTCTACACATTTTAATACCATTAATCAAAATCTACTTATTTTTTTCATGCCAATAAATATTTTGCATGGAGACATGAATAGACTTATAAAAGAGATTTATTGGATTCATAAATTAGATATTTTGTATCCTAATGGCCTTAATAACATTGCATTATATAACATTGCATAGTTTTATTTTCATTTGTTAAATTGTATATCCTTTATAACAATATAATTGTACGTATGACTGATTGTCTCCATTTTATTTTATTATTTTAGAATGTGTTTGATATTTGTAAAAGTTCAAATATCAAATGGATCTAAAATTCTCTAGAAAAGGGGTTTAAAGCTCTTGAGGAAAGAAGCGTAAAGCTCTGTAGAAAAGGGGTTGACAACTGAATAGATAAAGGATCCACAATCTTCAAGGAAATGGGTCTAATACTATACAGGGAAAAAAAATGATCTAAACCTCTCAATAAAGGGCACCTTTTACTAGGAATGAAAATATTTCAACGATTTTATTGCATTTTATTCTCAAGCCGTCATCTGGAATTTGTTTATATCAATGCGAGCATTTATTAAGATAAACAGCGATTCAGGCTGACAGTAATGCTATTTTCAGTCATAGACAGAATGAAATTCGTACAATACTCGAACACTCTCTAGCTCTCCCCATAATATATGTTTTACTGGAAGGCAGACGTTAAATAAACTGTCGATTAAGTCAGTACACCATGAAGAAAGGTGTCTCTTGTCAATTATTTTGCAAACAATGCTTTTGTCAGATTTGTATGAACAACAAAAAAATAACAACAACAACAAAACTAGGGTTGAAACAATATTGAGAAGGAAGAGGTAGTCCAAACAGGAATTCGTAACTTGATCTAAATAGTTGGAAGAGATAAAATAAAAAATATTTCCAAATAAATAGCAAATGTAAGATGCAATTTATGATGGTCTTGAACTGAATTGAAAACTTTTACTCTCACTGTAGTAGCATGTATATTATGACAATAATGTAGCCATGTACGCTACATTGCTAGCGTGTACAGTGACCGACATCGCTCATACACTGCGCACATTGTTACAACAATGTAGTTAAATTACATATGTGTTAACATTTTAATTTTTGTAATTTATATTTTTTTTTTATTTCATTTTGTATCATTAAATATAGTTATTGTTATGATGATGATGATGATGTTCGCAGGGTCTGATATTTTGTTAGAAACATCGTGTTTATTTAAAACGTATATGTGACTCGCGTAAGCACGATTTTTTTTATGACGGTTTTGTCATATTAAGTAAATAGTCGGAAATAGCTATGTAAATGATTGGTTGTGGCCACTGTCATTACTATTAACACTTGTTGACATTCTATACTTTGTTGTGACTAGGTTTCGAAAACTTCATGATTTCTTCATGCTTGCATATGGGGTGATGTATTTGCTTTAAATACTCTGTTACCTGCGAAATTGTCAGTCATAGTCGAGTCACATTTTAACATCTTAGAGAGTCACATCATAACATCTTGTAGAGTACCTAATACCTTAGGAAAAAGGTATTCTTGTGCTGGAAAGAATTGCTCGTTCATACGTATGAAGAACAGCGCCTATTTTTGTTATTGATGATAGATCTAATTCATCTACCTTTTAAAGAATAATTATTTTACCTGGAGAACTACACAGTTGGCTTTTGGACAGAGACATTTGCTGAAATTGTTTCTAAATTTGGGCAGGACAATACAAATTGTTATTCACAGTGAAAACTCTGTACGTTTGTGTTAACTTTTGTCTGACTTCATCATTCGTCATCTTGGAATGGAATTAAGATTCAGACAAGGTCAAGTGGAACTGGCTATTCACAGGACTTATGTTTTTCACAATTTTAGGACAACAAGAAATGCATGAATTGGGCATGCAACAGTTCAAATAATCTACCTATCATCCTGAGAGCCAAGGGGTCATGAAACGATTTCATCAAACTCTGAAAAGCATGCTGAAATCATATTGTTTTGAGACAGGTAAAAACTGAGATGATGGCATTCATTTCCTAACTGTCCTTCATCTACCTTTGAAAGAATAATTATTTTCCCTGGAGAACTACACAATTGGCTTTTGGACAGAGACATTATCTCTAAATTGGAACCGGATAATACAAATTGTGATTCACGATGAAAACTCTGTACATTTGTGTTAACTTTCGTCTGACGTCATAATCCGCCATCTTGGGACGTAATTGAAATTCAGACGTCAATTTAGAACTGGCTATTGACAGGACTTGTGTGTTTTTCACAATTTTAGGACAAATGTTTGGATTTCCTTTGTAGATTGTAAGTCTTGTTTTTATATTTTTACCTTTTCACCTTGTTTTCTATGGAAACAAATTATTTTTTTAAGATTTACAAAGCTTATTGTCTTCGCTCTTTTCTTCATGTTACTTTAAAAGAGCCGATAAGTAACAACATATACATACCCACGTACACATCCATTATATGTATGTGATGCAAAATGCTTCACCACGCTGGGTTTTTTTCTGTTGGTATGTATGACAGTACTTTTACCAAACTTATGTTGTTTCAACCATTAAGAAATGTACGGAATTTCCCGAGCAATCTTGCAACAAATTAAATGAAATTGACAGCAAGTTTGCATTTATTGATGACAAAATATTTCATAAATTGTTATGTTGTTATTATTTCTTTACCCACCACGAGTGGAGATATATAATGTGTACCAATAAATAAGCTTTATACGACAACAAAATTTACCGAGTTCTAACATTACTTCATTTACCTAATGATGAGAATTACCAAGAGATTTATGGAAGTTGCTTATAATTTTAGATGTGAAAGTCAAATTATTTTCATTTTGCAAAAACGATTGCCGTGAAAAAGAAAATAGGCTAGGAGAACATTTCTTTACAGGACTGTAGTGGTATAATAGAAAAGTTAATAAAGAATATCTTTGACATTTTTGTTTTCACTGTACTAGGCAAATCAAAATAAATGTTCTTTGAAAGCATCGTTGAAGGCTATCAACGTGATGATAAAATACGATATTTGCGTTTTATCCTGCTTGCTGCATGTGTGATCATCCATGAGAAAACCTGCAAACAACAACAAATCTTTTCTTATTCGTGTTATCCTTTTGCCTATTTCATTAATTCTACTTTACATTACATCGATGTGACTGACACTTCTCAGTGAACATACCCTTTTCTAAACTACTCCAGGAGAGACATTTCTAAACTTTTTTTAAACATAACCAAAAGCCCCAACATATAGCCGCATTGCATCATGTAATTATTGGTGTGTATGTAGCCAATCATAGAATGTCAAAGACAATGTATGTGACTGATCGAAGAGTGTCATAAATAAGTGTATGTAGCCAATCATAGAATGTCAAAGACAATGTATGTGACTGATCGAAGAGTGTCATAAATAAGTGTATGTAGCCAATCATAGAATGTCAAAGACAATGTATGTGACTGATCGAAGAGTGTCATAAATAAGTGTATGTAGCCAATCATAGAATGTCAAAGACAATGTATGTGACTGATCGAAGAGTGTCATAAATACGTGTATGTAGCCAATCATAGAATGTCAAAGACCATGTATGTGACTGATCGAAGAGTGTCATAAATAAGTGTATGTAGCCAATCATAGAATGTCAAAGACAATGTATGTGACTGATCGAAGAGTGTCATAAATAAGTGTATGTAGCCAATCATAGAATGTCAAAGACAATGTATGTGACTGATCGAAGAGTGTCATAAATACGTGTATGTAGCCAATCATAGAATGTCAAAGACAATGTATGTGACTGATCGAAGAGTGTCATAAATAAGTGTATGTAGCCAATCATAGAATGTCAAAGACAATGTATATGACTGATCGAAGAGTGTCATAAATAAGTGTATGTAGCCAATCATAGAATGTCAAAGACAATGTATGTGACTGATCGAAGAGTGTCATAAATAAGTGTATGTAGCCAATCATAAAATGTCAAAGACAATGTATATGACTGATCGAAGAGTGTCATAAATAAGTGTATGTAGCCAATCATAGAATGTCAAAGACAATGTATGTGACTGATCGAAGAGTGTCATAAATAAGTGTATGTAGCCAATCATAGAATGTCAAAGACAATGTATGTGACTGATCGAAGAGTGTCATAAATAAGTGTATGTAGCCAATCATAAAATGTCAAAGACAATGTATGTGACTGATCAGAGAGTGTCATAAATAAGTGTATGTAGCCAATCATATAATGTCAAAGACAATGTATGTGACCGATCGAAGAGTGTCGTAAATAAGTGTATGTAGCCAATCATAGAATGTCAAAGACAATGCATGTGACTGATCGAAGAGTGTCATAAATAAGTGTCTGTGACCAATCATAGAATGTCAAAGATACTGTATCCGACTGATCACAGAACGTAAAAGAAACAAACCCATAAAGTTGTACAATATATCGTGTTCTTGCGCTCAGAAAAAATCAAGTCTATAAATAGGTCTTGTGTCGCTGATGCAATGTCATAATTCCAAACGATATTTATGTTGATATACTCCGTTCTAAAATCAACTGACGAAAGGTCCTGAGTTGAGCGGCGTTGTGTCTTCGAATTTCTTAAACGTGTCATTGTGTACAAACCAAAATTCTCTACAATGAATCGTTACAATATGTTCTCTACAATGAATCGTTTGGTGCTACAAAGAGTGGTGCTACAAAGATTGGCAATAGACTCAGAGGTGACTATAAAGAGCAAAGGAGAATTTCATTTATAGAAGTATTTGCTTGCGAGATGATGGGATATACTTTAGTCCAATGCAGCTCGTCATATTCGATTAATTATTATAAGAAGAAATAGAAACAAAACATTTGTTTACACGAAAAGGAAAATATGTAATTATAACATTTCTTATAATAACACCAAAGTAAATCACATTTGTCTCAATGCACATTACGTGGTGTTATTTAAAAGACTAAACGAAAAATCTCAAGCTCCATTGTTGGCCAAACAGTTAGAAAACCCTTGGCTAAATTACGGATTTGTCTCACGATTAACTTCCAAATGCATGTTCAATTATTTACACGCCACCACTTTTGTTTTCGTCTAACTAAACAATCTGTAAAAATATAATTCACTTTTTTCTTCAAGAGAACATGCAACGAGATGCATTTACATTATCATCCTTCTGCCGGATGGATTCATCAGTAGCGAAAAGAAATTCACACGTAGTTCACATTTTTAAAAGCAAGCAAAGTACTGTCACTAAGTTTTATTTTGACAGCATTTCATTTATTACAACAATGACATAAAACGTTTCGTTAAAAATCTAACGTAACTTTGACATAACTGGCTGATCTTAGAATGGATACATCTATCAAACATATATTTTTTTTGAAACCAAGATTAAGTGGATATTTTGCAGGATTCGTTATTGGTTCACTTTTAAAGTGGCATCCTAAAATTCAAGAAAAAAAAAACCAAGCTGTACGAAAGACAGCATATAAAACCGAAGAACTGGACAGGAAATTTTAATCCCAAAAAGGAAGAGCGGGACAGGAAATTTTATTCCCAAAAAGAAAAGGTGTGTGTGTGTGTGTGTGTGTGTGAGAGAGAGAGAGAGAGAGAGAGAGAGAGAGAGAGAGAGAGAGAGAGAGAGAGAGAGAGAGAGAGAGAGAGAGAGAGAGAGAGATTTAACGTAGCTTTAACAATTTTTCATTCATATCGCCACGATGTCTGCAGTGTGGCAGTTTGTAGTGATGTCTAGTACTGGGGCATCATGCCGCAGACATGTAGCATGATGTCCCACCATGTCACATTATCCTGACACCAGGCCGACTAGCCCTAGCACTAACCTCTTAATGCTCAGCACCAAGCGAGGCAGCTATTAGTACCATTTTTGTAAGTCTTTGGTATGACCAGGCCGGGGATCGAACCCACGACCTCTCATAAAGAAGAGCGGGACAGGAAATTTACATCCCCATAAAAGAGAGGGATAGAAAATTTACATCCCAAAAAGAAGAAATACCACAGTAAAACATTCCTAACTCGGTCACATTTACACCTTTAAATTCTACTCCGTTAATGATAGTGCCCGCCCAACGTAATTAAGTCCTCTTCCCCCAATTTGATGAAATGAAAATCAATTTCGCAAGGAAATTCTATTACAGCCAACAGCATTGATTCCCCCAGGAAAAAAATTGCAAGACAGAATGTATCAGTCACAAAATAACTGTATTTGTCTAAACAGTAGGTAAATAAAATAAATAATATATGGAGACATTGTTTTATTAATGAAATTTTAGTCCTTTAATAGCATGGGTTTGAAGCGCTCATTACTAAGTTTAGCACCTGACTCTTTTGTGTGGAATTGAAAGCACATGTTTCAAACACATACAGGTCCAGAAAATGCCGCGGTTCATATCCTTTCCTCTACACAAAAGCTGACATCCAGGTTTCATTTTTACTTTATATATATATATATATATATATATATATATATATATATATATATATATATATATATATATATATATATATATATATATATATATATATTGGTTTGATCATGAGCTCTCCGAAATTTAAGTTATTGAATTTTTAATACTATCATGGTGTTTGCATAGGTTTACTATGGGAACTAAATTAGTACTGTGAGACTTGAGAGACATTGATGTTTACTAAGGGAACTGAATTAGTAACGTGAGACTTGTTGAGAGACATTGATGTTTACTATGGGAACTGAATTAGTAACGTGAGACTTGTTGAGAGACATTGATGTTTACTATGGGAACTGAATTAGTAACGTGAGACTTGTTGAGAGACATATTCGTGACATTAGAGGGATTGTCGATAAACAAAATAGAAGGTACTTATACTGACGCTAACAATTTACTTGTTACTCGGTTTTAATGTAAAGTACGGTAAATTTGAGTAGGGTGGCAACGAAGTGCAAGATGTTTACGGGAGCGAGCCAGTAAATAATAAACACACGAACACAACCAATGAGACCTGAGAAATTACGTAGGATCCGAACAGAAAATGACTACTGTCCTGAAATTCATGGTCTTACAAAGTAATACATGTAATCAGTGCATTAATGTATAGGCTACTAAATAATTAAAGAATGACATGTTGGGTTTTTAATGTGAATTTGTATCCCTTATTAAAAAAAATATATGTACAATATTTACACTCTAATATTACAACACCAACTATTGTTTAAATGGTTTCTTAATAGCACATGTAGCAGGCGTAGCTTTTCTCCAGTAACAGATGGCATCTCAATCGCGGATATATATATATATATATATATATATATATATATATATATATATATATATATATATATATATATATATATATATATATATATATATAAGACAATGGTAATATACTATAACAAATATAATTATATAAAATTGTCTTTGATTTCGAATCGATAAACTGTCAAATAAACATCCTAATGTAATAACAACATTCTAGTATTACTATGCACACACACAAACACACACACACACACACACACACACACACACACACACATATATATATATATATATATATATATATATATATATATATATATATATATATATATTGTTTTTGTCAGATATTCAACAAAGATGTCATCTTTAGTTCACTCAAAAGTGAGTGGGTATTGTTTGTTTACAAGGACCGGTAAATCACAGTGACCTTGACCTTTTGGTCTTCAAAGCAATGTGTTTCTTTCTTTCCCCAGGTGCAAGTAAAAACTTTAACTTGTTACAATAAAACACATATTACCATGTAGAAACGTGCTCTTATCTCATGAAAACAGTTACGAGTTATACATTACTAATGATGTAACCACCTGGTTTCTAAGCACGTGTGTGTGCGTGTGAGACTCAGCGAGCATGTTTTATGTCACATCGGCATAATCCTGGGTATATAGTTATCAGTATAAAATATGTACTTAAAACGGGAAAATGGTAAAATCTTACTGAGAAAAAAACACAGTACTAAGACTGTTAGGAAGACAAACCATTCCAACTAAAGTAAATATGCAATTAAAAATAAGTATGTTCTTCAACTTGCTGAATATATAATTGTAATATTTGGTTTTAAAGAAAAAAATCCTTGTTTGTTTTACGACGAGTTTTATCCTTGCCACTGTGTTTTCTTGTATCAATTATAAGTAATAAATGATGTTTAGTGAGTGTATATTGATTACTGCTAAAGTTATCTCCCCAAAACAAGTTTATCTTTTTGCCTTTTGGACAATAACCTATAAATACTTAAGTTAATCGAATGCTCTTTCAGGAAAACGCTTGGTCACGGTAAACAGTTTAGAAACGAAGTTATCCGAAAACCCGAAATAAGAATACGAATGGTTGGATGGACAAACAACGAAGTTATCCGAAAACCCGAAATAAGAATAGGAATGGTTGGATGGACAAACAACGAAGTTATCCGAAAACCCGAAATAAGAATACGAATGGTTGGATGGACAAACAACCTAGCATGATGAATTTCGTCTTATAACATGCATATAAGAATAAAAGGCAAAACTTCTTCGAAAACAATTCGAAAAAAATCCAACAATATAGCAAAATGATATTATTATTCGTAACAAGTAAATTATTGACAGGTATCTACAAACTGACATGTTAATTGGTTTGGTCTGTTTTGACGTTTTATGACACAGCAACACAAGCAGGTAACTTCGTGCCGATGTAATTGAAGCAAAGTGCCTTGTCCAAGGACACAGATATTTGAACCCAGGCTAGTCTGATGAAACGCTAGCTACTGAACCTCCACATCTAGGACGCTAATGGATCAAGTTTAATATATACATACTCATTTAAGAAACAAAATTTTAAGAAAAAACTTCAGCGTAAACCGTGGTACTAGAGAGGCCTGAATGCCTAATATTATGTTAAGAACAATGTGCCTATAACATTAAGTCAGGTATATGATAGGTTGTGCCACGAGCTATATATTCTTGTATATAACTATGATGGCAGCACTATCGTGGCCAAGAAAGACAAATGGCATGCTGTATGCAATCCATACGTATGAATTTCTCATGTAAGTTGAAAAGTGTTCCTCTTATGCTAAATACATCATGACCCTTTGAACCATGGAAGGAAAATAAAATGCTCTTCATTGGTCAGTGTGTCTTCAAACCGTGAAAACAAACAGAAGGCAATTTTAATTGAAAACTAAGACGCTTTCACAATTGAAATTACAGTTACATGTTATTTCCTAGTACGATGTCTTGCATAAAATACACCTAAAAGAGTATTGGATAGAGAAATCTCTAACACTTAAACTAAATCAAGATTTAATATCAGAAAAAAGGACGAACATTTACCTTAATCTTCTGGTGCATGATGCAATACACTGGTGCATTGTGCAATACACTGGTGCATGATGCAATACACTGGTGCATGGTGCAATACACTGGTGCATGGTGAAATACGCTGGTGCATGATGCAATACACTGGTGCATGATGTAATACACTGGTGCATGATGCAATACACTGGTGCATTGTGCAATACACTGGTGCATGGTGCAATACGCAATACATTGGTGCATGGTGCTATACACTGGTGCACGATGCAATACACTGGTGCATGATGCAATACACTGGTGCATGGTGCAATACACTGGTGCATAATGCAATACACTGGTGCATGATGCAATATACTGTTGCGTGGTGCAATACTCTGGTGCATGGTGCAATACACTGGTGCATGGTGCAATACGCAATACACTGGTGCATGGTGAAATACACTGGTGCATGGTGAAATACACTGGTGCATGGTGAAATACACTGGTGCATGATGTAATACACTGGTGCATGGTGCAATACACTGGTGCATAATGCAATACAACTGATTCAGATCCTGATCTGAGATTGGATGTTATTTAGAAATATTTATCTTCCTCTTCAGAGTATTTCCATTCCATGATGCAAAATTTGTGTCTCAAATAGTAGTAATCTCTTTACATACTGTGTAATAACAACATGAATATCAATGCTCGTTTTAGCTTATTCAAGATCAATATAACTTTTAAGTTTTTCAAGGCCAATACCAAGATTAGTTTATCAAGGTCAATACTACGTTTAGGTTATCAAGGTCAATACTACGTTTAGGTTATCAAAGTCAATACTACGTTTAGGTTATCAAGGTCAATACTACATTTAGGTTATCAAGGTCAATACTACGTTTAGGTTATCAAGGTCAATACTATGTTTAGGTTATCAAGGTCAATAACACTTGTAGGTTATGCAAGGTTAAAACTACTTTTAGATTATGCAAGATTAATACTACATTTATGTAATGCAAGGTTAATACTCTTTTAAGTTATTCAAAGTTTATGATCCTCTTAGTATGCGTAGACTTTATTCAAATTCAGAATAAGTTAGTAATTAGTTATTTTATTTTTAGGATGAGAGAATTGGATTTTTTATTTCTTTATTTACTTATATACATTAGGTAGCTTATGAATATATATTCTGTAATTTGTAAGTATAAAATTGATTATAACCATTCTATTAGTTAAAACTATAAATTTACTTCACGTAAAAGAAAACATTATCCTGTTTTGAAAGGAAACTCCCGCTCATTCTCACCCCTTTTTCCAACCCATCTTTCAATAGTTTTCTTTATGGAGCATGAATATTTATCTAGGACCTGTAATATTTGGAAGTCCTCTAATATAATTAATTAATTAATTAATTAATTAATTAATTAATTAATTAATTAATTATAGCCAGTTCTCAAATATCTGCTACCAGGTGGGTTATGCTAGGCTGGAATATAGTTGCTTTTGGGTGATATATGGATAAGGCTATGCCAAAAATATTCATTATTTAGGAATATGGCCATCTTTCACAAATTTCATCAGGCGGATTGCTTCGACCTTAGTGAATCCAAATTCTTCTCTCAATAGGCCAGAGTCAAACTCCATAAGTAATGCTCCATCTATCATATTCTCATGAAACAGGGTTTTATATTTTTCCAGTTTTAGTTTCTCCAGAAGCTTTTCCAAATCGCTGATTGACATATTTTCCAGGTGACTGGTATTTTTTGATGTCACTGGCTCAGTCTGGGTTTCTGCCACAACACTTCTTGATGTTACAGGCTCAGTCTGGGTATCAGTGTCTATGACCTTCCTTTTTTCTTTCGGACTATCTTTGTTGTCAGCCTTCAAGGTTGCAACCCCAACCTTGATCTCATTATTACTGATATTCTCCGTTACTCTTGGGCTCGATTTCAGATTGGTATCTGGTGCTGTAGACTTCCCCTCCTGTGTATTAGGACGTGATTTAGGATGATTTTTTATTTGATCCTGGTCATCTGGTGTTTGGCTCTTCCTTGCAGGATTTGGAGACTGTTTTAGATTTGAACGTGTCCCAGACTCTGAATTCACAAAGTTGTAAAACTTTCCCTCTGGTTCCAATGAATTGACGTCCATGAAAGCGTAAACAAAGTTAGTGTACTCGCGTGGAGCAACTTCAGCGTACACAGAATTTGGATGAATCGAGTCACTGTGGTATACAGCAATATCTGAAAAATAAGTGAACACAGTAACATAGTACTTTTTATGTATGAGACAAGTGTCACACGCTAAACATGTATTTAAGCCACCAATATCATCAACGTCACTGTGCCATATGGTTCAGTCCTATGTTAAGGCTTTCACATAAGGTACAATGGAACAGCTTGTATATGTCTAAACCCTTTTGAAATTTTGACAATAAATATATACATTCAAACATGTAGAAAATTTTCCATCATGAATGAAAGGAGGTTTGATATTATTTGCAAACAAAATACAATTAAGCAAAAATGGACTAATATAGTTACTTCTTCATTGTTTACAACGGACCCCCTTCCCAACCCTGTCCAATCACTGTAAGTAGGGGTTCGCTATACCGAAAACGTCCTGTATGTACTGATACAATCCTGCTGTTTATCAAAGGCCATATTTGCCTAGACATAATTTTATTTGATTTGATGAATATTTAAAATAATTGATAAATATTTTTTAAAAAAAAACAGGGATTCAGATTTAACCTTGAGTTTCATTCAATGAAGACAGATATACCAGTATATACAATATTTGTTCTCGATAGCTTTTTTAAGCAACGACATAATGTTGGCGATACAAATAACCTTGTATGTATGTATGTATGTATGTATGTATGTATGTATGTATGTATGTATGTATGTATGTATGTATGTATGTATGTATGTATGTATGTATGTATGTATGTATGTATGTATGTATGTATGTATGTATGTATGTATGTATGTATGTATGTATGTATGTATGTAAGAGAAAGATGTAATGTGGTTTTAGATACCGTGATTGAGATGCGTGCCATATGTTACTGGAGAAAAGCTAAGCCTGTTATATATATATATATATATATATATATATATATATATATATATATATATATATATATATATATATATATATATATATATATATATATATATATATATATATATATATATAATATTTTTTACTAAAAAACACAGTAAAAAAATATGAACTAGGAGTTACGGTTTGTGGATATAGTCCAAAATTAATCCTAGAATTGAAAAAATATAAGTCCTATCACTATACAGTTTTAATTGAATCCAGTTTCGAATCTCGATGAATTTCCAGTATAGAAGATGATGACGTCAAATGAGGTCAATGTACTGTTGGCAACAATTCCTCATTGAAAAACAATTTGTAATGTTCTATTTATAAATCCATAATAAATTTTCACTGAATATCTTTTCCAGTCTTGGACAGTGCAACGTGTCAGTACAATACCAGTCTTGGACTGTGCAACTTGTCAGTACAACACCAGTCTTAGACTGTGCAACTTGTCAGTACAACACCAGTCTTGAACTGTGCAACGTGTCAGTACAACACCAGTCTTAGACTGTGCAACGTGTCTACAACACCAGTCTTTGACTGTGCAACGTGTCAGTACAACACCAGTCTTAGACTGTGCAACGTGTCTACAACACCAGTCTTTGACTGTGCAACGTGTTTATGCAATACCAGTGTTAGACTGTGCAACGTGTCAGTACAACACCAGTCTTAGACTGTGCAACGTGTCTACAACACCAGTCTTTGACTGTGCAACGTGTTTATGCAATACCAGTGTTAGACTGTGCAACGTGTCAGTACAACACCAGTCTTGGAATGTGCAACGTGTCAGTACACCAGTCTTTGACTGTGCAACGTGTTTATGCAATACCAGTGTTAGACTGTGTAATGTGTCAATGCAACACCAGTATTGGACTGTGCAACGTGTCAGTACAACACCAGTCTTGGAATGTGCAACGTGTCAGTACAACACCAGTCTTGGAATGTGAAATGTATCAGTGCAATACCATAATGAACTGAGTCAATGTACCAGTGAAATACCAGCCGTGTAATGTGTTAGTGTAATACCTGTCTTGGATGTTCAATGTGCCAGTTTAATACATCCTTTGAAAGAGGATGTGTCGCCTATCCTTTTGTCTACCGTGCGTGTAAGCTTTGAATGAAAAATTCCAGATGGTCAAGTATGGTATGTTAGGGCTAAGGTTGACATGTCCTTCATGCCGCACATCATTTCAAACTTTAAATATCCCAAAGATTTTGAAAAAATAAATGAAATAAAATTCTGAAAATTAGAAGAGCAGCTCAAAAGGATTGAACACTCCTTGGATCACAAACTACTTAGAAATTAATTCTCAAACATGAGTGAACAGGTATGCAAGGGCTTGTGGAATGATTTGGATGAAATCGCAGAAGACAATAAAAAAATAAAAGTAGCAGAATAAGACCTATGAATCCCAACCAATGTAACTTGCCTGAATCAAAATTAAGGGTTGACGAACTAATAATTTATGGCGAAGGCTTGACATATGAATATAATTGGGGCTTACCCTAGCAGATCAGATTTTCATAATTATCTATGACTTAGGCAATCGTATTTAATAAATCGTTCGAAAACTTTTGACATTTTTGAAAAATATCTAACCTGGCAACTGAATTAATACAAAATGAATACCACAAAATGAATGAGTGGAGAACTGATGAAAAATACCTCTCATATAGGTTATCTGTAAGTTAATGGAATACATCCCCAGGGACAAATATCTGGATCATATGGGAACTTACAATCCTTTTTCTTGCTTTCAATATGGATTCAAATAGGACGATCATGTAGCAAAAGGTTCCTGAAGAAAATGGTTGGAATCTAGCAATGAAAAATGTAGAAGGCTTGATCACTGAACATTACAAGAAAATTTGGAGCTGAAATTAGCAGATCCGACTTTTAGAGTTATCTAGCGATTACGGTGTCAAGAAAAATAGCACCAAAATTCTTACAGAGCATAAAACTAAGCAGAAAACTCTTGTTCCAGTTGGGGTAGTGAATATGAGACCAAACTCCAATAATGCACCCCATAGTGGAGAACAAAACTTAATTCAAATCCAGGCTCAAACCATACTGAAAGGACGTGTATTGCAGGTTCGGTTCACCTTTCCCACGCTAGCTATGTAACTAGATCTATAAATTACATTATTGTGTTTCAAACGTCTGACAAACATAATCAGAATTATTGCAAACAATAAAACCTTTTCACCTGTCTGGATTGGTCAACACTTACTCCCTACGGATATCTACACCACATTTTTTCCAAAATGTCAATAAAGCAGCTACCTTTGTTTCCATAATGGGTATCATAAACAAGCGCGGTTGCTTGGTCTGACAGTTCTTCCAGGTATCGTTGCCACACCGACTCCGGTTTTCCTTTTATCCCCGTGACTACAGCAAGCTTCAGATCCGACAGATAAAGGGGTACAGGTATTGTTCGTGGATCTAGCATACCTGGAAAAGGCATCGCAATTGTTATTTTAGCCATGCGCCTTACATCAAATAGGTCGAGGCGAATACTGTTTTATAATCAAATATCACCTGTTAATATTCTGAATATGTCCATTTAAAGTTCGAAATAAGTATGGTAACCACTATATGTTTTTCAGTATCTGCCATTTTCATTCTTTCCGTTTAGAACTTGACGAATCAGAAGATTGGAAAACATAGGGCAGGGTCCAAGATTCTAAGTTTTACGAAGTAGGGTAACATTAAGTTGATGAAAATTGGTCAAATGTTCGTTGTAACTGCTCAACGGTGCTTTTCTTGCACTTAATTTCGCCACTGCATCTCTGCGAATCCATCTAACAGTAGCGTTATTGTCTTGTTTCTACGAGACGTTAATGGAATTCGTTTAAAGTGTTTTCAACAGAACTCAGTCGTACTTCCTGATAGCGATCATTAAGTTTGATGCAACCGGAATAAGGAAAATAGCGAATAGAATACTTTTCTTGACAGTTTGTTTTCTTTCATATTTCTAACCTTTTATTTCATTACCGATGCATTATCTAAGATTGTTACTACTGGTACAGCAATGGTCAGAGTTCTGTTACGATATGTGTGGATTTTCAAAACTGGATTTAAATGTAATAGTTACCCTGTCATCTTTTGTGACGTTTCTAATTGAAATTATATTGGATTTTATAATAGCAGTTTATACATCAATATTAAACATATCAAAGCAGCAGTAATTGATTCCAAATAACTTAAACTTAACACATGGATATGTCACATACAAATAGTTTAAATTTAATATTAGTCAAAATGTGTACATGTGTAAAAACTGTTTTATGAGAATGAAAAGAGTCAACGGTCAAAAAAGAATTAGACAAAACGAAGAGAGTCAACGGTCAAAAAAGAATTAGACAAAACGAAGAGAGTCAACGGTCAAAAATAGAATTAGACAAAACGAAGAGTCAATGGTCAAAAATAGAATCGGACAAAACGAACGAAAGAGAGTGAGAAGAGCGTGATAAGAAAGGAGTGGATGGAAATAAATTCAAATAAATAAGTTTTTAAAATCCTACAACTTTTCAATCTTGTTGTTTCATTACATTACGTTTTGTTGCATAACAAATGTCACAGACTATGGGAATTGGGATCTTCTAAATAAACTATTTACTTGTCTATCTGAACGCCTACCTGACCGTCTGGCTGTTTCTCTTAGTGTCTCATTAGCTCCGGATTGACAATGTGGTTGCTTACTAGTTTACGCCAAAATTTACAAATACAAATATATGTATTTAAGGACGTTCACGCAAACAATCTGAAACCAAAACAGTTAAGGGCCTATATAAAATTTTGTTTTCCTTACCTTCCACCAAACTGTTACCAAGAAGATAAGTCTCTTCAAATGTGGCTATTATTCTAAGTCCTGGCAAATTATTGGTGGGCAGTGTCCTTGGCCCTACTGTCACCGTCTGATCTTTGATGAAGTTGACTTCGACTGGCAGGGAATTACTTTCTACAAGCTCCTTCAAGGTGTACTGTTTACTAGCTGTAAATAATCGTTGCATATTTTTAATTTTCAGACATTTTATGGATAATTGTTTTTTATCTTCAAGTCAATATACAATATTATCATTGCATTACTAAACTCTTTCTAACTTTGTCAACAAACGCGAGAATGAATAATCCTTCCTATAATTCTTAAGACTGTTTCTGGTCTCGAAATTTTAATATTTTTCCGCACGCACAGATTATTCTTCTGTGCCTCTTTACTTGGCTTTTTTACAATAATAAAAAAACACCAAAATATTTTAAAGTAAAGTTTAACTGAATTGATGAGAACATGTAAGAGAAATAAACAAGCGAACAAAATTTTGAAACAATTGGGTCATAGATTGGGCATTAGAGCCGTAAAGGGATGACAACAGTAGCTAATGTTTCATGGACTGCGCAGTCCTGTAACACATATTGCACTGACCTCTGCTCTTTGCCAGGCTAAACTTGGTTGGATAGTCAAGTGGGATGCTATAATGACGTCCTCTTAGTTGAGAATTGGGTTCAATTTGTTGCGCGACTACACGACTCTGCTTTGAATAGGTATGAATTCGTACAACCTGAAAATGAATCAAATGAAAAAAATAACCGGAAACAATGCTAATTTAGTGAGTTGGAACATTTAACGTGCCCATTTTACAAGAAAAAGCTTGTGATTAAATATGTTCCTTTGAGAGTTTATGGATTACTTAATGCATTCTTTAGATCCAACGAGTGTAAATTCCTCCTCATGCTATCACATCAATCACACGAATTCCTTTTACGCAGGGAAAGTGGCTTGGGAGGTTAGGTCTGTATTGTGCATTTGCTTTCCTAAAGGGCATACATTTATAACATGCCCATTCATATTATACAAATTAAGGACAAAGGATGAAGTACTCAATACTTAATTCGAAAGAGACAGGTATTTATGGCATACTGCAAGCTGATTATAGAAATAATGTTGGAATCAAAAGTTCATACATTAAGTATAGGAAGTATATGCACCTTGTAAGACTTTTTCTCATTTTAAATTATTAAATCAATGGTGTTCAGTAGATTATATGGAGAAAGAGAAATTCTAATAAAATCTTACCTGCCCAACATCAAATGTATCTACTGAAATTTCTCCACAGAATCCTTGCGTCACCATGACAATTTGAGGTAGTTTATTGGAAAATTTGTTTAAAAATTCTGACGCACTGTAACTAACCGAATCGCAATCTAACTCCATCTTTTTTAATGCAACAAACGTTTGCCTTTCCCACAATACGGCTGATGAACACGATATTGTTTCAATCTGAGCAATAATAGCGATGGCTGGATGAACGTTTCACTCTGAAAACCAAAACACGCAAATGAATGAATGAATGAATAAATAACTATGACCCCAGCTTTTTCTTTCCACTATTAGAATGCTATATTGTTATCACTGTGCCATACAATGACGGTCAAAGATTCGGTTAAGATCAGTGTTTTCCAACACTGCAATACGGTTACCTAGCAACACAGCAATACGGTTACCTACCAAGGATACACAAAAGTAGCCAACGTGCAAATAAATTGGTAGGATTCGAATTAGCAATCTTTCGATCGCTGATCTAACATTTTAACCTCTTAGTGTTCGTTGCTCGTGCCTCCTTATGTCGCATTGAAAGAGAGGGACATGCATACAAAACGACAGACGGACAGATAGATAAATAGATAGATAAACAGTTTGAAACTGAGTCTGTAACATCTAAAATCATTGATTTTAATATTTATTTGATTGGGTGGGTGATGAATAATTTCATATTTATGCTACTAGATAAAAGTGAGATAAATGCAGATAATATAGATCGAATAATTTTTTTCTTTCCATTCTACATTATTAAGGATACAAATCAGCTAATCAACGTGTCTTGAAATGTACATATTTAATAGTGTGACATTATTTGCATTTAGTACACAGTGCAAGGTTACTTATTCCCATTTCCATGTTTAATTCAATTTTAAATGCTTCTATATGTTTATCTATATCGATTATAAATGTACTAATGCTACCAGACAGTGCAAGGAACTTTTGCTCTCCTTCAATTTTTACTGCATTTGTTTCGTTCGTAACGTGCATTTAAAATCATTATTTCTTCATTTATTTTATCTATTTTGTTTTGTATAAATCGTCAAAACTAACATGCAGCAACGTTTAGAAGTATACTCATTAAAGACTTTGCTACAAGGATGACATATATATATATATATATATATATATATATATATATATATATATATATATATATATATATATATATATATATATATATATATATATATATATATATATATATATATATATTTGCCGAGCTTGAATTCGCTAAGACATGATAGGATTTCTTGATTTGGCTTTCGTCCATTATTTCCAACTACGTGTCAGCTAATGTTTTATCATTGATCTCTTAGTAGGTTCCGTTGGTTATGCTAATTTTCACCAACTGTTTTTATTCTTTAATTTAAAAAATATGAAGCTAAAACTATTGCTATCTTCGAAAAGAAACGATATCCTAATCTCGACAACGTCTCCGATTTATGTGTTGAAGACGAATTCGACACGTTGCCGAAATTGGACATTGAACATCGAGGTTTTGGTACAGGAACACTCTAAAATACAATTATATTTGGAAGGTTTATCTCAGATTTTCACAGCATTATATCTAAGCGTCATCTAATTTCAAAAGTAGCTTTTGCCTTTTATGTTACCTCCAAGTATAACTGCAAATAATCAATATTCATTATATTGCAAATTTTAATGTCTTCTGAAATGGCAAGCAACATTAACCTCCTTTCGCATTCTACTGTCGATTGTTCCTGGATACCAAAATTATGCAGTTATGTGCCTAATACCTAATTGCAAAATATTTTTATAGTAAATATCTGGAACAACGCTACTGGATCCTGCAACTGATCACTGCAACACACGCCTCGCTATCAGAGAAACAAAACCGTTCTCATGCCAACATTATAATCAAAGATGCTACGTAAAGCAAACGTCTTTTGAGCGAATCTATCAAAAGCGTTTGCTTCATTAATTGTACAAAAAAGCGTTGTAAATAGTATGTAAAACAAACTCGTCTAACACTTCAAGACAGATTTGCAAGACATGAATTGAATATAAATCATACTATAAGCAAATCAGTTTCCAACCATAGTAATGTACAGTATATTTCCGTATCGATTCTTCAGTCATTCCAGCTTGGTTAGTAGAAATAAATGAAATACAAATATAAGGAAAATATTTTATTATAACGTTCAAGACATTAACATCTTGTGGTATTAATTTACAAAAACGGAGAAAAACGGAGAATCTTTTATTGTTATTATTTACAAAACAAAAGCATCATAAGTTACTAAATGAGTTACAAACGAAAAAACAAAATTTAAACAAAACCTTCATGAAATTTTCCAGAATGAACAGCGGACATGACATGTCTTTAAATCGAGAAACCTAAGAGTACCATTGTCTTTTCTTGAATCCCAAACATATATGAAAGAGAATTAAAGCTTAATAATATTTCCATGTAACCTTGACATTTAATATACGACGCTAAATACTGAATGTAACATATTTTTTAGTGTCAATCTATCATTATTCCAAATTTCATACATTTATCTTAAACAAATCATGTGTTTGGAGCAACGTGAAAATGGGATGAAACCTTGAACAGTTTTTATATAACATTGACTGGAAGATAGTAAATATATTTTCAGTAACGGTTTAAAAGTAAGCATACAGAGTTTAATTCTTCAAACATCTTTAAAACTCTGGAATCTCAAATGTCAAAAGACATTTAAAAAATGCACCTTATATAATATAAAGCTATAACACATAATGACAACACTACCACCTATATCATGTCTAAACCACCGTATATATTGTGCAACCACTGCACATGCCGAAACGACCGCATATGTCATGTATAGATGACACATATGTCATATCTAAACCATCGCATATTTTGTTTTTACACCACCTCGTATATAATGTTTAAATCTTTACAAATAATGTTTTAAGCACCGCATATCAAATGATCAAATCGTTGCAGGTAATGTTTAAACATTTCATGTAATGTCTAAACTATTGCATATATTGTTAATTCACTGCATATAATGTGTATAATACATCACACAATGCTTAAATCACCGCATATATAATGTCTAAACTATCGTATTTTATGTCTAAACTACTGTATACAGCGGCGACACTATCGAATATCGAAACAAATCAACTTGCTTATATTATGTAAACCACAAGTTATAATAAAGAAAGCAGGAAATATAACTTTAGGACTAGCAAATAGAAAAACGAATTAAAGACAATATATGACAGCTCCAGTGTTTCATAGGTCAGCAGCATAAAACCTCTCTCGTAACAGCCTTGCACGAACTAGTTAACTGTAACATTCCATGTGTTAGTATTGAATACCCACGTCACGCTTATTGTAAATAAACTTTAACCTGAACACGCTACGGACAAAGAAATTGGTACAATATATGGATGTAAGCTTATAAAGATTAATACGTCTATCTATAATCCTCGTCTTCCCAGTATGCTTTATTTTAAGATGCTTTTGACTATAACTTTAAATATACCAATAATATTCTCCTTGGAGCTTAAAGATTACACCTAGTGAACAGGTGATTTCACTCATAACTGTTGAATTGTTGTCCAATATGCTCTTTTACATTTCGTAAGAGATTCTTGTTGGCATTCAATGCTTTCAGGAACATAAAAGACGAAACAGCGTTTTTGATATTTAATTAACGTGGACTCCTCTGAGTTTAGCTTATGTGTGTCGGAGAACATATGAGGAAACATCTTTAATTAAGCTCGCTGTTCTGAGTCAAGATACCTTTTGCGCGTCTGTCTGTTTAAAGCCATTTTGCAGCACATGAAAGGTTGTACATGACAGTATTTTTGGTTGAGAACGAACCCCGGAAGACCACGGGACGAACCTATGACCCACGGAAAGAACCACCGACCCACGAGAAAAGCCACCGACAAACAGGAAGATGATGGTACTCTTTCTCACACAAGTTATCCGAGCCGTGACTAGAATCCACACTGAACCAGGTGAGATGAGGGCGATCTTTAAAGGCAAGCACCTTAGAGCTCAGCTAAGATGCGGGTTATATCTAAAGGTGTGCACTTTAGACCACTGGGCCACTCAGACCTCTATGACTTTAGACCGCTGGGCCACTCAGACCTCTATGACTTTAGACCACTGGGCCACTCAGACCTCTATGACTTTAGACCACTGGGCCACTCAGACCTCTGTGACTTTAGACCACTGGGCCACTCAGACCTCTATGACTTTAGACCACTGGGCCACTCAGTCCCCCATGAGAAAGAACAGAGAATGTGTTTATTGACTTGAATAAAAGGTAAAAAGGATGTTTACAAAATCTAAATATATAATGCTATGAAGGTATCATTCTCATGTAAGGATAGGATAATTGTCATTACCAAATACAGCAAGGATGTGTGTGCGTGTGCGTGTGCACGTGTGTGTGTGTGCGTGCGCTTCGTGGTAGTAAATTATCCCAGATACAATCAGTGCTGTTCTTATTTTCATTTCGATATCAACATTTTTACTTCTCTTTCGACTACTCTACAATATAGAGGAACAGCATAAATACATAAAAACATGTACATGTCACCTAAAATAGTAGTAAAATAGTTCAATACATAAAAATATAAATACCTGAATTGAAATGAATGGTGCCTGTATTGCCAATGAATGGAGCGTGTAATTTTGATGACTGGTGCCTGTACCTGTATTGCCGATGAATGGTGCCTGTATTGCCAGTGAACATTATTCCAGCTATAATAAAGATGAATATTAGTATTAGAGTCTCCTCAGATTAATGACAAAACTACCTACCCATTTGCTATTATTTACCATATAAGGCCTTGTGCGGAAAGCAGGAAGTTTTGATAGTAGTGTGATGTATGACGAATAAAATTATTTTACCTGGCTGTGAAAAAAACACCTGAATAACTTGTGTTCGCTGCACAATATATACCAAGACATGTTTATTATTTTGTACCTGAATGAAGTCTGTATGTCTTATCTGTAAACTTTACCTGGCTATACCTACAGGTGGCGTATCTATATTAATCTCATTTCACATTACTTAATCCTAATTAAATAAAATTTCCTGAACTTAAAACACTCACATGTCCTTCGCTGAATGCATTATGAGGTGTATACAGTCTGTGATATGATACTCGCCTTAACATAATGCGTTGTATGGTGGTTCTTGATTTCCTTTTCAATACTTACGTCCCAGATGTGCAGCGAACTGTAATGCTTCCTTTTCAATATGATTCAGGGTACCCGAAATGAAAGTGCGTCATATTGGAAGATGGTACGGAGAAAACTCAGTCCTGCTGGTTGTGATTGATTCAAGAATAAAATTATCTTGATGCGATAAATATGATCAAACCAATCCTTATACAGACAATAAAATTCAGACTATGAACGTGTTAATAAAATGTTCAAGTTGGGAGAATTTTTTAATGCGTTGTAAGAGGCATGTGAAAAAAATGTGTACGAAGCATTCGTGATATTGTAGGAAATTTGTTAGCAGTACAAAATTTTAGTTTTGAAAACTAAATAAAACTGACACTGATAAAAATTAGGCATTTAATTGATGCACTTTTCCTAGGTCTATGATTTACTTTTTGCTAAAACATTTGAGAACAGTTAATTTATTTTACAGCCCAATCGCGACTTACTGCAATAACAACAGCATAAGTGGTAGCTCCAGTCAGACACTGAAACGATGAAAGTAAAACTCTCTGTGTACACAATATTTTGTATTAATAGAAACAAAATATAACCATTTTGAAAAAAAAAAACAATTATTTTTAAAGGGACTACACTACAGATAATTCGTAATACCATTCCAACGATCCGATTCATCGTACGAATTGACAAAATGAAGAAAAAAAAGTACTAAAATCAACAAACAAGACCGGGGGGGGGCATTTAGCTACGTTAGGGTCAGCATGCATTCTAAATTCTACAAATCATGTGACGTTAAGGGCCTCGTGATATTAAAATGTGTCACTATATTGCGCCGCAAAGTATTACGTCTGCGTGTGTCAAGTTAAACGTTTATGACATATTCTCATAATGATAATGATAGTGAGCGTTAGTTATATTTTGCATTAGAATAATTTCAGATTCTTACAAAATTTCACTGTAATAAGCGCTTAGATTGGTTAGAACCGTACCACTTGAGGCAGGTCTTGCTCTACACTTCTTAGGTTCTTCTGAAAAACGGTACTGACTAGCACATTGGATAAAATTGTAGAAAACTTCTGTCCTGTCTTCATTTACTGTGAGTTAAATTTTGTTTTATGTGGTATTAAAGAATCAACGCCCCGACTAAATCAGAATGCGGATCGAAATGGCTGCTCCCATATGCTCGAGAAAAGAACTTTTGAAATATTCCAACGTACACAAACTTTAGCAATTATTCTTAAAATAGGGAAAATTAATTTTCCTAAAGTAAAGAGTACTAATTTCCGGAAATAAAATTAATGAATTATAAAATGTGACAGAAACTTTTCAAAATTATTGTGGTTAAATTAAAAAGACCAAGGATGGAGATTTTCATCTAAATATATGTCAATCTGTATATTCTATAACCTAGATTACACCCATTGATCCTGCACCAAAAAAAAGGAAATTAGAAAGTTATTTTAACTAATGAATGAGTTATACCAGGTCGGTATTGAATTAGTGGGACGAACATTGATTATAACCTGGAAATAATTTCCCCTTAACAATCAAACCCTGTGCAAAATGCAAAACTGTAGAGCGGAACTATAACACCGAAAATGGACTATGTATATATTACTACACCCTTTCCTGTGTGCTTTTGCACCCTGTGTAAATAGTGGTCAAAAAAAGTCTTCTATTTATTTCTTGGGATTAATATTTTATGAGATTCTGAAAGCACACGTCTTGAAACGTTTGGTAGCCTGCGAGTCTTCATATTGTCTCAAAATGTTTAGGAGTTTATGGATCTTGATATCATAAAATACGTCTTTAAATGTGTGGACCACAAAAACGTCATAATAGGGCACACGTCTTGAAATTTTCCAATACCTTATCATCTTCTATAGGCAATATTCCGAAATGTTACAAGGAGTGCTTCTGACCTATTTTTGTCTCAATCAAACTACCAGTCAACTAGCATTTTTAAATCTTCTTTGTTAAAAACAATGATTCATCTGGACCAGATTTGTCTGTGGAGCAGATAAAAGATATGTAGCAGCAAAAGATTGAGTTTTAGGAGGTGAGAGAGTAGGAGGATGTTTAGGATGACTGTGATGTAGAACTGAATGAATGCAACAAAAGATTTCCAAATATGCTATGGACAGCAACTTTTAATACAGACATTATTGTCTCTGTAACAAATGCTGATATTGTTAGAACCTTTTATTTGACAATGTCACGTTGATAAGCCCCAACTGTATAGGCTAGGGTATTGCCACAACCATGTGTTTGATGTCTAAACATTGCCGTGGGCAAATGTTAAGCTCATACTCAAGGTTATCGTGACCCGTCAGAAGACCGGGAACTGAGCTGGTGTAAACGACAGCTCGCGACATTTCTCAAAGGCTTGAAGTCGTCACACCTATATGTTAAAGATTATTCCTAATATCATAGGGAAGCCCGCGGAGTTAGCGGGGCGTGTTCTCGTCTATCTACACGTTGACAGACAGTGAGAGGGACATTGACCGCTAAGTTTGACTGGATCGATTATTAGTGGAATGTTACTTCAAACTCGTAATCGAAAATTTAGTTTCTCCTGGTAAGATTGCTGATCAAATAGGGTTACTCCGAGAAAGCCACACGTAATTTGGCGGAAAAAACTTAGAAATAGATTCCAAGGAAAGGCAAAGTATCGAAAGGTCAGTAAGTTATCTGCTCGATTTTTGCAGAATATTACTGCGTCATAATTTTAATTATTTGCAGTATGCATACTTAATTATTCGGATAGTTTAGCATGTATGATTACCTTTGTTGTGTTTCGTTTACATGCGTATTTGAGAAATAGGTTTGAGTTTTACGTAGAGAATTATGTAGATTGTTAGCTTGTGGTCAGAATTAATTTTGAAATTCGCTACTAGGTTACTCCGTAGTAAAGAAGTACATTTATTAGTGCGTTATGCTAGAATTTACAAATATTTGAGTTGTGAATTTGGAAAATGGTTGAAGTATGTAAGATTAATTATTTTGACGCATGTATATAACGGAGCATGTATATTTGAATATTTGTGCACTTTGTATGAGTGTATGGCAAATAATTGCGTCTAGTTGAGTTCCGAGTCTCCAAAAAGGCGGAGACAGAACTGAGATTAGCAGAACGTCCGAAGTCGACATTAGTCTAGTCGGTGGAGAGAAGGTATACAGAAGGTAGAGGAGGAGGAAAGGAGTATAGAGAAGTGGAGGAGGAGTACAGATGAGTCTATGAGGGAGACAAGGAATCTGATGAAAGTCGCAGAGGAAGATGACAATGAATTGTGAGAAATAGGTGAGAAGAATACCACAGATGAGTAGAATACATTCACAGGTGGAAATCTCACACTACTAATCAAGTGATGTCATAAACTATTAAAGGGTCGAGAGAAAAGAGCGTACTCGGGAATTTTGAATCATATGACTATTGAATTTTTATTAAATTTATATTTACTGAATTTCAACCTTTTGTATATTTAACCAATTACCGTAGGTATTGCTAACTGCGTGCTCAGAGCTTTGTGTCTATCTGTCACTAATTTAATTTCCAACAAAACTAGAACCAGGGATGGACTTCTATAATAGTTTAAATAAAATACTTTGAGTACCCGACCACATCAGAACCCTCATAGACCATATGTTTCAGCCTTTATTCTTATTTGATATTTTCCTCATGTCTGATTTGATTTTTATGTTTTCTATAAATTGATACCTAAATCTACTATATATCTAACTATGCTATCTCTACGGTTCCACGTTCTCAATGCTGAACAGCTAAAATCAAAAGCTTTATTACAATGAATGTCTTTCTGAAAACGAAACATATGGTTCAACCTTAATAGGCATTAAACATTGTCCATTTGCTGCATAGTACATAGTTAGCTGTTTTGCATTACATTTTTTTTCTCAGAATAATCCCAAAATAATTACGTTTGCTTCGAACCAAAGGTTGATTGACTTTTGATAGTTTGCACAATCTTGTTATGAGAGCAAATAAAATTAACGAGTTACTGACTTCACCTGTAACAACAAAGAAAGTATCGATGTCAATTGTTTGAAACACAGCACTGACTTTTTATATTACTAAGAGTAACAATTTCACCATACACATAATCAACACTTCTACACTGTCCTGATTCAGTAGCACAAATACTGCCACACTTCTGGGATTGAATGACAAAAAAACCTCCATCATTGCTTTGATCCAACGGCCAAAATCTTCTACACTGCTTAAATTCAATGCCTTGAAAGTGTTACATGGATCAGCGGGGAGGGTGAGCGGACAATTTTTGCTGTAAACCTTATTTATGAAAATTAAAACTTTCTTCGAAAATGAAATCTCGAGGTCAGTAACGTAAAACCAAAACCTCTGTCAGGTGATGAGATTTGTCTGATTGGGTTAGCTCATTTTTTTTTAAATCACCACTGACGCGCGTTTTTTATTTCATGGTGTGTTTCGTTTATGTGCTGGTCACTCAACGCTGGTCTTTCACCCTCCTTGCTGCTATAATTAACCACATAGTTTATCCAAATCTGGATTCCAGGATCTTGGGTCATGTAAATGTATCGTTATAAATGCGAACGGAACAGCTAGTTCTTTTGAAAAGAAGTTTTTAAACTTAATCATGTCCATGTCTCCTGAAGATCAAACATGGTAAATATATTGCGAAGTATAATTATATATTATTATTATTAATTATAATTACATACTTCATTAAACACAGATAAGATATTGACAATTATCCCTGATCTTCGGAATTTGTGTGTATTTCTGACTTTAAAAAATCACGTCTATATTTTTGTGACGGTTTCGCGAAAATATTCGAGCTGGTCTTGATTGTTCCATATTAATATCATCGGATACAAAAAGATTAGTGATACATCAATCAAAATCATCTATGGATGAAGCTTCATCGATATCGGTAATAAAAAATTTTGAAAAAACATCATTATCTTTATCAGCACACGTCAGCAACTTTATATTTTCAGTAAAATCTGTAAGTACTTCGTGACATCGTTGATCATCTACAAGTGGTGCTACTAAATATAATTTATCCGCTTGAGGTATGGCATTATCAGATTAAGTAATAATTGTGTTTTACCAAACACAGATGGGCCAAGTATAATTGCTCTAATAGAATTTGGTAGCGCTGTATGATGATTGACTGGCTCTTGCTTTCGTTTCGCTGAGAAGTCAATTATATCCATATAATAAATAATATGGATTTATATTGTGTTTGATGCAAATCACCCGTCCATACCAGTGTGCATTGACAACAATAATAACACTTACAGGCAAAAAGTGTGTGAAATGTGGTACAAAAATGTAACCTTTTTTTATCGATAAATACAGGTGGTGAAATCGTTGCTTCATTAAGTAAATTACCGTGAGCTCCGTGAGCAAAGTATCCTGGTGAGAAACATTTACCTGGATATAATTATTGTGGTACAGTAACCCGACTTGATATTCGACTTGACAAACGAGACCAGCCAAGACCTGAAGGGTACCCAATAAAAACAATTGATCAAGCGTATCACGTTCATGATGTCGGAAATAAAAATCCGAATTTGCAACAATGACATATTGCAGATGTAAAGCTGATTCACTCGTTAAATTCCATTAAAAAATGAATCTCTCAGAGAAAAACATTTGCTAGCTTCCTAATAAAATCTGCTATAAAATGTAAACTAGTACTAGTTACTGGTAATTGATCAATTGATTATGATCATAATAATCGAATCTGTTTATTATTGTCCAAGAAGATATTAAACATGCAGAGCAGCAATTAGTAAGTTTTCTGAAGCAACAAAAGTCACACGTGCCGTTGCTGCAGCGTGGTTAGCACGACAGGCAATATGGCAAATTTATCTACGACCACCTAAAATAATTTAGTATACACATTTGATGTATATATTCCAAATGAAGTTCGTCACGCAGATATTTTGTTTTTACCACATGACGCCATTAAAATTGATAGACATTAATAACGCACATACATATATGCATTAACTGCCGATGACGTTGCAAGTAGATATAAAGAAGCTGAACCACTATCAACAAAAAACATGGAGAGATCTCGTGAATGAGTTGCAAGGTTACCAAGTGTGATAACAGCGTTAAATAATGAAATTTCTCGTGCAACGTTTATGAACCCTTCAAATGAATCAAAAAGTATATACCAATACGCCGACGTGAATCTTCCTTTCAACCGGTACGAGGTAATGTGACTGTAAGATATTTATATTAACCTGGTGAACTTGAATGACGTAAACCAAAGAGCAATTGATCCAATCTGGAGTGTGACCAAACATAAAATTTTCAGCGTCGTAAGGTCCACAGGTAGACCTGGAATCTACAGAATAGACACAAAATTACTACCACCTTCACTTTTATATCATTGATAATAGATTTATCAAAACGTACGAGAAGATCGACGACCTTAATTGAATAAACCATCGATACAGACCACAATTATACCTAATTTAAATCCATCTGATAAATAAGCGTTATTCCGACTTATAAATATGTTTTCTCCGGCAATTATAAAATCGAGCTCCGCATAGTCCATAATTAAATTTGTAAAATGTCGTTATGATCATGTGATCCTCCTTGCGTAAGTTTACCCATTATTCTTCTGCTGAGAACTTTTGCAATTTTCTCATCAGGCTTTCACCTGCATTTCCATATATTATTAGTTATTTTATCAATATCATCTTCGACAAGATCAAGAACTTTTCTCCATGCATCAATAATATATATATATATATATATATATATATATATATATATATATATATATATATATATATATATATATATATATATATATATATATATAGTCAGATTTCGAATTTCCTCTCAGCTTTCTATAATGTGTTTTGAGAACCTAGGGGTTCACATGGGGATAAAATTGAATACCCCTGAACTTGATAAGATGTTGTTCGGTAACCTGGAAGTTCACACGGGGTTGTGTTGTGTTTCGTCTGACTTAGAATTTCCTCTGATCCTGCTAGGATGTTATTTGGCAGCCTTGGGTGTCGCATGGGGGTTAATTTGAATACTTCGGAGCCTGTTTGGACTTTGTTTGACAAGCGAGGAATTCATCTGGGGTTGTGTTGTTATTATATGTTTTATAAATTTTTATTCTGATCCAGAAATATTTTATTTTATTACTGTTATTTTGATTCAGAATATTTCTATTTTAAACAAATGTTTATAATATAATAAATTCTGAACATATTAATGTTATTATTTCTGCTATTAAAACATTACAGTATAATGGTATGCATAATATATGACAATAAACTTTTAAAAGCAAAAGATATTCCTCGAGGATTAGTGAAAATAATGAATTTTGACGATTTTAAAGCTAAACAATGTCGTCAATTTTATCAAAACAAATGTCTACAGAACAAATCATCACAAACTTGAAACGGATACGATCATAAAGCGAAGATCAAGTAATCATCAGGATCAAAGAAATGGCAGGGACGGAATTAATGCACTAGTACTTGGACATTATGCAGGTAGCTTTGTCTAAACAACAGAAATAATGCTCGAAAATTTAACATTAGTCAATGGAGTTAATAGCAAAATCAAAAGGATAATGGTTAATAACCAACTATCATCATTTGAGTTTAACGATGAAATTTCAGGTATTTGCTTTTACAATTAGACAAAATCAAACTCACCTTATCATATCAGACGATAGCAAATATTTTAATTTTCTCAAACGTTTTCTAGACGAGCTTGCACTAAAATATGACAATTTTCATGATCCGATCAACCAGCAAAAATATGCTAAAAGTAATATAGACTTAGACCGGTAGATGTTTTTGTAAATGTTAGTAAGTATCTTCTCAATAAGACAGCGATGAAAAAACTATTTAATTGTCGTAGAAAAGTAACCGGTAAAATTCAATTTGATTTTTCTTTGATCATTCTGAAACATTGTAAAGTTAAAGATAGGCAACTTCCAATAGATTTTTGAGAATATAACGCCTACACCAGAATGTTCTGAAATCATGTTAAAGATAGGTAACTTTAAATGGATTTTTCCTGAATAACGTTATAAAAGGCAGTCAGAAATTTCTTCATGGCCATTCTGCAAGTGGATTTAAACGTGGACAGGTAAATGAAAATATTTTTAAACATATTTCTAACAAAATGTTATTATCCGGTATGTCTTGAGGCTGATTTTATTGAATTAATTTTTTTTAAAATCTGTTAGATTAAATCCGACGGTACAAATTGGCTCTTTGTAATATAACATTTAATATAATATTTTATCGTTCTTTGCATGTTATGATATCCTGCATTATCATGTGCTTTGTAGGTTATGATATTCTGTATTAAAATGTGCTTCATAACTTGGAAGGTGGGTGGGTGTTTTGAGACAGTATCCTCTTTGGGTTTCAAAATTTTATAATGTTTGAAACAAATTTGGAGGAAAGTATTTTTTTAAGAAGAGGGCGTCTCTGAGGTGATAATGTTAAAATATATTTATTTTAGAAGGGTAAGGGTTTCTTACCTAAAACCCTCTTTGATTTTAAAACCTTAAATACTTATCATACTTGCATAGCTAAGCCGTATCAAACTTGTTCTTTCTGCATGCGATGAACAAAACGCGAGTCTAATGTTGTCTATATAATGTACTGCGAATACTAACGTCAAATTATCAAACTTCTGTGACAGTCGACAAAACTATTGACTCATATTGTTTATATTTTAATGTATGTGCAGCAAATAATTAAATTTATTTTCGAAAGTTACAATGCCGGTTGGGGATTTTAAAACTCGATAGCAATGATGGTGGAAGAATGAAGCCCTTCAGTCTACTTTACCAGCATAAGGTATTACATTTTACAGTGAAAAACATATTGAGTTGGCTTTGTTCATTAAGATAACCATTCCTCACGCCACCGCCAATAGAACCAACACGTAATTCTTACATTCAAACACAAATGCAACTTTGTACAGACAAATCAGTGATAGTCGTCTCCCCAACCCTTCAGAAAACATGGATATAATCCTAAGCTGGAATTTTAATGCTAAGCATGATTTTATCTGCTAAAGTAATACTCTCCATAATTCTAAACCTCCAGACTGATATAAGGTCTAAGTATTAAAGGGTGGTCAACATAAACTGAATTTAACTTGAATACTGTGTGTAATGAAATTATACGGCTTATTGTGACAATCAGATAACATAAAAATCCTCTATGAATGCTTAAAGTGGATCAAATGGTGTTTATGCTTCTGCCTCATTTGATCAGCTGCTTGTCTCTAAGTGAAACTTTTCGTGGAGGAAACCAAATCGCAATCCTTTTGAAATTATTTTCGTATATGACCCTTTCTATTACTTTACCATTATTTTGGTATATGACCCTTTCTATTACTTTATCATTGTTTTGGTATATGACCCTTTCTATTACTTTATCATTGTTTTGGTATATGACCCTTTCTATTACTTTATCATTATTTTGGTATATGACCCTTTCTATTACTTTATCATTGTTTTGGTATATGACCCTTTCTATTACTTTATCATTGTTTTGGTATATGACCCTTTCTATTACTTTATCATTATTTTGGTATATGACCCTTTCTATTACTTTATCATTATTTTGGTATATGACCCTTTCTATTACTTTATCATTATTTTGGTATATGACCCTTTCTATTACTTTATCATTATTTTGGTATATGACCCTTTCTATTTCTTTATTATTGTTTTGGTGCATGACCCTTTCTATAACTTTACCATTATTTTGATATATGACTCTTTCCATTATTTTATCATTATTTTGGTATATGACCCTTTCTATAACTTTTTATTATTTTGATATATGACCCTTTCTATTATTTTATCATTATTTTGGTATATGACCCTTTCTATAACTTTACCATTATTTTGGTATATGATCCTTTCTATTACTTTACCATTATTTTGGTATATGTCCCTTTCTATTACTTTACCATTAGTTTGGTATATTACCCTTTCTGTTACTTTACCATTATTTTGGTATATGACCATTTCCTTTATTTTACCATTACTTTGGTATATGACCCTTTCTATTACTTTATCATTATTTTGGTATATGACCATTTCCTTTATTTACCATTATTTTAGAATATGACCATTTTCATTATTTTACCATTTATTTGGTATATGACCATTTCATTTTTTTACCATTTATTTGGCATATGAATCTATCCATTATTTTACCATTATTTTGGTATGTGACCCTTTCGGATGAATTGCATAAGTTTGATAGACTCGAGTTTCTTGAATCCTAATTCTTCGACCAGTATGGTTTCGGTGAATTCTCCCAAAATCATACCATCAATGCAATTATGTTTGAAAGAATCAACATAGTGGTTAAGGCCAAGTACTTTTAGATATTGACCAACTTGGTCTATTGTCAGTTCTGAAACGAGCGGATTCGCTTGCAACTGTGACGACACATCATGGACTTCTGTCACGTTCTCGTGATCCCGCTCTGTCTCTTTGATCACTGGGTTCGCTGTCTTCTGTGAAGTAACATCTACATGTGAACATGTTCTTGGCTCTCTAGGGATTTCATTAGAGGTCTTCGCCTGACTCACTGCAAGAGAGAAGTCTGGAAGTTCCTGGTAGAACGTATTTTGAGTTTCTCCTTTCAAATTAATATTATTGTGGTTGTCCAAATCAGACGAGTTGTCTCCCTTTAAGGTCTCTATTTCATTTGGTTGCGTTGGTATTTTCTTTCTTCTTGTTGGAAGATAAGGGGCTCCTTGTGATTGCGTTGAAAAATGATCTGTCGGTTTAGGATAAACAAGTGGAGGATTGAGGTTGTCTTTTCTTGACGCCCCGGTCTTCAACGCTGTTTTCATCTGGTCTATTAATGCGGTCTCTGACGCTGAAATTAATTTTATCTCTGACGTTGATCTTGATTTAATATCGTGCACCGACATTGGTCGTAGTGTGGTGTAGATATGGGCATCAGTTTTCTTGACATTGGTAAGAACGACGTTTGACGATTTCGGCACAGTTGACTCTTGCACTGACATTGGTCGTAGTGTGGTGTAGATATGGGCATCAGTTTTCTTCGTTCTACGGACGTTCGCCGATTTCGGCATGGTTGCCTCTTGAATGTCACTCGTGTTATTTTCAGAATTGTAAGTGTCATACAAGACAGATAAGTCGGAATATGTACTGGGCTGTAGATATTCATACGGTGAAACACTGTGTATGTCCTTTTGATTATACACTGCGATATCTGTAAAAAAAAATAAATAATAATAATAATAATAATAATAATAATAATAATAATAATAATAATAATAATAATAATAATAATAATATAATGTTAATAATAATAATAAATAATAATAATATAATGTTAATAATAATAATAATAATAATAATAATAATAATAATAATAATAATAATAATAATAATAATAATAATAATAATAATACTCTGTGTGTGTGTGTGTCTACTTTGAATTTTTAACGAAACTTTAATAATTTTAGTCCCATCACTACGATGTCTGCAGTGTCAGTCTATAGTGATGTCTAGTACTGAGGCATCATTCCGCAGACACGTAGCATCACGTCGCCACATCATCATTATCCTGACACTAGGCAGATCAGTCCTAACAACGACCTCTGAATGCTTATTGCCTAGCGAGGCAGCTACTACTACTACTACTACTACTACTACTACTACTACTACTACTACTACAGTACTAGAAGAAGAAGAAGAAGAAGAAGAAGAAGAAGAAGAAGAAGAAGAAGAAGAAGAAGAAGAAGAAGAAGAAGAAGAAGAAGAAGAAGACCCACTAAAGCTCTAAATGGTGACAAAACATTATGAGCATTTCGAACAGATTGAGTCTAATTGACTAATTTTACACTGTATCTATCCGAAGTTTCAAGTTTCAAAATTTTAAAATTATTGACTACTAAATTTTCCCCCAAATGCAAAGTATTCACAGGCACAGACTATTTATCCAATAAATTTTTTTTCTTTTTTTATTTCGAAGAAAATGCAGGCCTTACGTAATACTGCCGTTCACTAGGAATCTCAAATCTTTTCGCGGAGTTGTATATTGGTTTTTCAAACTTAAGAATGTGGTAATTTGTAAAGCAAACTAAACAAAATTTCTGCGTCGAGGCAGGTGTGTGGTTGATGGAAGAAGGTGGTTGAGTGCAGGATAATAAATAAGCCAAGAACAAACATCTCTCCAAATTTATAGTGTATTAACATTCGGACAGGATGCAAATTAATTTTGCGGCCCCTGGTGACCTAGTCTCTCTAAAACGGTCGCCATTATCGATCATTGCCATCTAACACCTGTCCGTGTCGGCTTCGACTCTCGGGATTGGTCAATATGGTTATGTGAGAAATCTTGCCGGTAACTTCCCGTATATAGGTGCTTCTTACAGGGGTTTTCTTGGGTTCTGTCATCACCAGTTATACTGGCCGCCATAGAAAACTACAGACGACAATTAAAGACCCTCACTCATAATAAAAATATTGAATGTTAACATTCAAGATCAAAATGCTTCTTTAACATGCAAACAACGGACTGACCAAGGATGAATCGCCAAATCACATGGTGAGTCAAACAGATGTTGACCCTGGGTCAATTCAAAATGCCCCATTACAAAACTGCTACATATTGGAAGCTGCTGGTCAAGAGGAATATAGGACCCATCAGTCAAATGGTGCTCTAACATTGCAGAAGGCAGAGTTAGCAACTATATATGGACTTGTTAACTATATATGGACTTGTTAACTATATATGAATTTAATACAAAAAAAATTAATTCAACATTGATTGTTGCAGACGAGTCGTTCGAGAATGAAGCTCACTCTTGGAGATTTCATGCTAGACATGGATCTCATCAGAAGTGACTCGAATTGATTTTCGCAATCTCACTAATCCTCCTGTTAATACTGTCGGAAAAAACAATCCACCATATAAATCATCCAAGAACAAGATGGATATATTTTGTTTAAGGAGGATAGGTCATTTGGTCGTACAAAATACATCTATAACGTGGTCATATATATATATATATATATATATATATATATATATATATATATATATATATATATATATATATATATATATATATATATATATATATATATATATGTAGGTTATATTATAATCACACAAACACACACACACACACACACAGAGCATAATTATACAGAAATGTTTATGGGATAGTCTGATAAACCTGAATTTCATTTCACATGCAACATTGTAGGCCAAAATAAAAAAAACGCAATGACATCTATTAATATATAGGGAAAAGTTTAATAAGATAGAATATTTTCCAGATCTAACATGCAGACAACTCAAACGTCGGTGACAATATTTTTTTTTTTAAAAAAAGTGACCCATTCTGGAATCTCGTGAAATTACCCCCAACCCACCCACGTCGAAACAAACAAACAAACAAACAACAAAACAACAAAAATCAAAAATCAAACAAAAACAGAAGTAACCTACAGCATACTGAAAAACAACAAAGAGATAACCTAATCAACAACGCTAACACCAATATCAAGTCAAGACCATGCTGGCGCATAAGCATCCTGTGGTGACAGAAGGTGAAAACATGTCAACATTAGAAAGAGAGAAACACGTTCTCTTGCGAACTGACGAGCCAATAATTGTCTACATGATCTAAAACACAAAGCGCAAAGCAAGAAATTTAACCTATCACTTATAAAATATGCTGTTTTCCGTACATCTATCTAACCAAAACGCTGCACAAAAGTGATCAATCTTTGCACATCTGATTGGACGACAAGAAAAGCTGTACAAAGAAGGTAATGTACTCTATGCATACCTTTAATAGTATTATACTAACTACATATGCTCACAACCTCAAGTGGAGTTCCAAAACCAAGAAGGAAAAGAAATCTTACTGGATAAACCAGATAAGAACACTGAAACAAAGCAGCTCAAACCAAGAAGTCTCCAACTGGACCTAGGTACGCAAATGAAATCATTAGCTATTTAGAGCCCATATTTTTTCAATTCATTTATTTAGTTAATTTTTCGTTCGTTTACTGTAATTACTACGCGACTACTTTGTTTAGCCCTTCTTGGTATTAGTGTTTATTGTAGGGTTGTCATTGTCATAACAGAAACAACTAAGATATAATCTATTGTCACACAATTTTATATTAAGACCAACTCTGCTGTCATTTTATCAACCGGGGTTAAACCAGTACGGTGCAACATCGTAATATTCAACAATATTCTGATCTATTAGACATACAATTATCTAACGTTTTGCAAATACAACTCTTTATTTTGTGTTCAATATTTATATCACTGGTGTAATCGTTTTCCACATGGACTTCATTGTGCGTTGAAAGCGCTTTGACTACTTGAAAGAATGGTAGATGATTTATTACCTTTACAGACCCAAAACACACACACACACACACACACACACAAACAGTCAGACGGGTAGATGTGCATGTCCACAGTAATAAAGGCATATATTGGACAGAATACGTACAGAGGTATATATGTCTTTTATGGCAAGATTAATTACCAGCTTTTTCATAGGCAAAATGAATCTAAGCATCCTGGTCATGACCAAGCACTGTACCACTGGTCACCGCCCACATTCAAAAAGGACTATGAGATCGAAAAGTTTGCAATTCTAAACATAAAGTGCAGCAAGCTAGCAAAAAACTGATTTAGTTGATTTAAAAAGCTGGTAAAAATGTATGTCTTTAATATTTTAATGTTTCCTCCACAATACAATTTCTCTTGTAGAGAGAGCTCAATTTGTAACTTGTAACCGGTGTATCGTCTTACCGAGACAGAGTCAATATAGAAGACGGTGCTATGTTCATCAGTACGTTTAATGATTCTTCTGTTATTTCACGTGTCCGGTTTTGACAAGAGTAGCAAATATTTGTTGAGCATTACAAGGGAGATAACTCGTAGATATTTTAGTGAACTGGATTAATTCTCGTTCATGCGCAGCACCTTACCTACCACTAACAGAGTTTTTGTTTCCCATTGATGCTGCTTACATATCAAGTCAACATGCCAGTCTTCTGTCATACTTTTCTCTGCAGAGCCCCCGACTTACTACAAATAAAATCTTACTAGAATTTTCAGCCTTATGCATCTAGAACGAATACTAAAAAAAGATATTTGCTTGAAACTAGCGAAATACAGATATATTTTATCGAAGCTACGAGTGAATATACTAAAGTTTTTTACCCACGAGATCCACCCTTATTATCCAAAAGATGTCATGTTCTATTTGGTTTTGGTGCGTGTATTCCAGTTTTGCTAAATGAGGGTCATTTATTGCACTACTAATACTGTTGTCACTCATGTGGTACGTGAATATGTTTGCGTGCAAAAGACTATCTCGATTCTATTTCTCGATTCATGTTTGGCCATTATGGCTTCCGTGCCGTCAAAGTCTTGCATTCCTTTGTGACTGGAGTGCAATCTTCTATTATGGAACCTTGCAGTGTAGGCGGGATTACTACAGGGTCAACTTTGAGAACAAAAAGCCATTCTGTAATTTCATTTGCTATCGGAAAGGAATGTTGTACTATATTTCATCTGGAACTGCCTTATATCTCCTAATTTACTGAAGGCTTTGTCATAAATTTGATTCCAACTATCTCTGTGTTCTTGATCAACCGTCTCAATGGCTGTCGCTGCTGATCGCCTTTGATCAAATTTCTGCATCTTGTTCACTATACCTAAGAATCGCCGAAGTGCCTGCATATCTGATGATGTAGGTATTTCTCTGATTGCCTCTACCTTTACACTGTTAGCTTCCAATTTTTATATTTTGATATTGTAGCTGATGCCAGTGGCTCTTATGTCTTTCAACTGTCTGCCTTTAAATCATCACAGTTTATGCTAGTGAGCTTGTCTGATTTCGACAACTGAAAGTGCGCCATACTTAGGTTTTGTTCGTTGCTCCTGTGTCTACTGTTTTGTCCGATATATCTTTATCGGCAACATTCTCAAATGTAAAGGTATCAATTACTTTAATTATGTCTAATTCAAAACACGCAAGAAGCCTGGCTATTCTCACTTTGGGCGATTTTTCTGCTAGCCTCGTAGCTACTTCGTAGTTCGTCCCAAATCTCATTAATGATTTTCAGTTAGCTATCGATTAATGCCACGTAAGCTATGTCATGAATATTAATATCGATTTGATCGTTGATGCAGTTTTCAAACATTTAATAATAAGTATTAATTTATTTTATGAGACAGAGATTTAAATGTTTAACTACTGACCAAAAGACTGAAAGATGGCCGACGCCAAATTTGCCTCCCCTGAGTTTGTGCTCTTTAATTACTTTCTACGTAGCACAATGTCGCTTTTTTCAATAGATTTAGGTTGAGGATGCGAAATTTTTTATTTTTTAATTATTTTTTTTTCTTTTTGTTTTTTGTTTGCTTTTTCTCGGACTTCAATTTTGGGAGGTGCACGCTGTTCCTTGCAAAAAACCTAAGGGCGGTAATTCTAAAGGAAGGTAGCGACATTTCCAGAGAGGACTGAAGAGCTGTCATGGCGTCGACAAATCATAATTATATTTTAGAAAATGTATGTATTATCTATCTTTAAGCAGCTGGTATAAGAATTCACACTTTAACGAGGAATACGATAGTGATAAAAGGTTAAACTGTCAGAGAGAACACAACAAAGAATGATCTTCATATACATTTTAGAAATTCGTCAGAGAACAGGGAAACAATGCTTGCAGATCAACACTGATGGTACTATGATATTCCCTTAGGAATCATATTCCTCCTTTCCACAACGGATGAAATCCGGAAACACCACTATTTCAACTCCTCAAATGTCCTCATGTTTAGCGAGGAATAGCTGGAATAATTTGACTGTGCAATACATGTCGGAAATAATACTTTAATAAATGGAAAAGTGAATCACGGGCGGTTATATTTCAAGGAAAGTCTTACTATATGAAAATCACATACCCTAATCGCGCGTACACACACACACACACACACACACAAACAAACACACCACAGAACAAAAAACGACCAATATCAAGTCTAAATTCAAATGTGCAGTTATTCATTAACACAATAAGGTTTAATTATTAAAATTTTAGTTTGATTTCTATTAATGAATGTCTATATTATGATATATATATATATATATATATATATATATATATATATATATATATATATATATATATATGTATGTGTGTGTGTGTGTGTATGTATGTATGTATGTATGTATGTATGTATGTATGTATGTATGTATGTATGTATGTATGTATGTATGTATGTATGTATGTATGTATGTATGTATGTATGCATGTTGTTGTAGGGTTTAACGCAATTTTTCAGCACAAGATAGGCTATACATGGCAGCCAGTATTATGTATGTATGTATGTATGTATGTATGTATGTATGTATGTATGTATGTATGTAGGTAGGTAGGTAGGTAGGTAGGTAGGTAGGTAGGTAGGTAGGTAGGTAGGTAGGTAGGTAGGTAGGTAGGTAGGTAGGTAGGTAGGTAGGTAGGTAGGTATGTATGTATGTATGTATGTATGTATGTATGTATGTATGTATGTATGTAAATATGTATGTATGTATGTATGTATGTGCGTGTGAGTGCGTGCGTACGTACGTACGTACGTACGTATGTATGTATGTACGTACGTACGTACGTACGTATGTATGTATGTATGTATGTATGTATGTATGTATGTATGTATGTATGTATGTATGTATGTATGCATGCATGCATGCATGCATGCATGCATGCATGCATGCATGCATGCATGCATGCATGCATGCATGCATGTATGTATGTATGTATGTATGTATGTATGTATGTATGTATGTATGTATGTATGTATGTATGTTGTAGGGTTTAACGCAATTTTTCAGCACAAGATAGGCTATACATGGCAGCCAGTATTATGTATGTATGTATGTATGTATGTATGTATGTATGTATGTATGTATGTATGTATGTATGTATGTATGTATGTATGTATGTATGTATGTATGTATGTATGTATGTATGTATGCATGTTGTTGTAGGGTTTAACGCAATTTTTCAGCACAAGATAGGCTATACATGGCAGCCAGTATTATGTATGTATGTATGTATGTATGTATGTATGTATGTATGTATGTATGTATGTATGTATGTATGTATGTATGTATGTATGTATGTATGTATGTATGTATGTATGTATGTATGTATGTATGTATGTATGTATGTATGTATGTATGTATGTATGTATGTATGCATGTGCGTGTGAGTGCGAGCGTACGTACGTATGTATGTATGTATGTATGTATGTATGTATGTATGTATGTATGTATGTATGTATGTATGTATGTATGTATGTATGTATGTATGTATGTATGTATGTATGTATGTATGTATGTATGTATGCATGTTGTTGTAGGGTTTAACGCAATTTTTCAGCACAAGATAGGCTATACATGGCAGCCAGTATTATGTATGTATGTATGTATGTATGTATGTATGTATGTATGTATGTATGTATGTATGTATGTATGTATGTATGTATGTATGTATGTATGTATGTATGTATGTATGTATGTATGTATGTATGTATGTATGCATGTGCGTGTGAGTGCGTGCGTATGTATGTATGTATGTATGTATGTATGTATGTATGTATGTATGTATGTATGTATGTATGTATGTATGTATGTATGTATGTATGTATGTATGTATGTGTGTGTGTGTGTGTGTGCGTGCGTGCGTGCGTGCGTGCGTGTGTGCGTGCGTGCGTGCGTGCGTGCGTGTGTGCGTGCGTGCGTGTGTGTGTGTGTGCAATAAATTGACAACGAACAGTGCAAAACGAGTATCTAACTAACCTGAGCGCTTTCTACTCTTAATTAGTTTTTTTAAGGCAAATACACAACCTAGACAAGACAAACAAATAAAACACAAAACCGTTGTATTTGCAAACCCTTACATGACTGTTTCTATGCATACCTTCATTTCCATAGGCTTGGTCGTATATGAGATGGGAAGACTGTTTGTCTAACTCTTTTAAAAAGTCATCCCATTTATCACTCTTCGATTGGCCTTCAAAGCCTACTATTCGGCACAGTCGAAGGTCCTTCAAATAAAGTGGTATTGGAATCAGGTTTTTATCCAAAGTTCCTGGAAGTTAAATCCTTCAGTTAGTTAAGAAAAGAGGCTTGCCGAGATTCCTTTTAATGAAAAATGTATAAAACGAGTGATATATCATTGATACAGAGTACATACTATAAATATATTTTATTTATATCACATAGAAATACATATATTTGCCCTTCGTTTTACTACATACAGGTGTGTATTGAATGAGTGACTGAACTCCTCACATCGCCGAGTGTGTCCGCTACAAAATGTAGTTCTATGCCTTTTGTGGTTATTCACAATCACCTTTAGATATTATTAAATTTGATTTTTTTTCTTTTATTTTCTTTTTTCTTCACATTGATCAAATCTATATAATCCACAGTTATGATTTAATCACGAAAGATGGTTTTCATTAAGAAAGTAGAGTACTAGCAACACTTGATTAGCTACGCCATTCACACGAACGCTAAGGCATACGCGTACCGGATAATGGCAATTAATGTGGAATAGAAACTATGCCAATTGACGAGCCAACAAGAAGTAACTGAGCATATTTAATTACATTTACAGTTGATCTAAGTCATTATTCTGCTTTATTAACAGTACTACCGATAATTAATAAAACTCTCTCTCTCTCTCTCTCTCTCTCTCTCTCTCTCTCTCTCTCTCTCTCTCTCTCTCTCTCTCTCTCTCTCTCTCTCTCTCTCTCTCTCTCTCTCTCTCTCTCTCTCTCTCTCTCTCTCTCTCATTATTTGACCAGTTTGACTTAAATGTTTGCCATCATTCATATGTCTAGAAACAACCTGGGATGACACAAGCGAAAGTCCCCTAAACAATTATTTTCATAGATCTTCGCCCGAATCTTGTCGCAATGGTCCAGAGAGAGAGAGAGAGAGAGAGAGAGAGAGAGAGAGAGAGAGAGAGAGAGAGAGAGAGAGAGAGAGAGAGAGAGAGAGAGAGAGAGAGAGAGAGAGAGAGAGAGGCTTTTGGACATTTTCATATTTAATTAATACTTTTTTAAAGCGTTAAAATAGGGATAAGAAACAACAACGAAACATTAAATATATCATGGAATGTGTACCACGTAAAAGAAATTTACAGTATAAAGTCGACAGGGTTTGCAACGACGACGAACTATATTATTGTAGGTTACCTGGTGTACGTTCAATTTCAAGGTTTTCATAGAACCAGAAAACATTTTCTCTCACTCCAGATTTCTGCGTATTTTTTTTTTCATTGTACATGAGAGGAGAGAAGGAAAGAGAAAGCAGAAAGGATTGTGTACCATATTAAATTAATTTAGAAAACGGGGATTATTAACACTTTCTGTCGTTATTGTCATACGTCGCTATTGAATAATGTAGAAATTCATCGTTGATTAGAGTCAATAGTACAAGGTTGCGAGAATGTATATGCGTCTTATTGCGCCACGAGCGGATCACAATTTGACCTACCAATAAGATTAGTATATATGTTATGTTTGCGGTGGATGTTTGGTAAACAGCCTGGGTCGTCAGTGCAATTTACCGTACATAATATTTTGTTCCTTTTGTTCTTTTAGTTTTACTTTTTCGTTCCTTTTTCTAATTTCCTTCCTTTTTTCCTTCATCTTTTATTGCTGACTTTATTTTATGGCAAAGTATTTGGAGACGGATTAGTATATTTATAAATACTTTCCAATACTTGCGGAATGTCAAGTTAGTGCAATGAAACAATTGTATGAATGCTAAAGGATGATGGTGCAATTCACTGCGGAAACTTTATCTTTACACAAGAGATAGTTATCTGCCCAAACAATACTTCAATAACACTATTTATTTATTTATTTATTTATTTATTTATTTATTTATTTATTTATTTAGTTTGTTAGTTTGTTAGTTAGTTAGTTAGTTAGTTAGTTAGTTAGACTGAAAATCATATTGAATTAGAGAACTAATTAACATGATAGACATACTATATTTAAATGCTTTATAGAACAGAGACCATGCAAGTGAAATAAAATACCTCTGTCTTATCTCATTCTTACCGCCCCTTTCCCCCTACCCCAACCTACTGATTCAGAAATGTAGAAAGGGTCCTACGCGCACTCTTGCATTTCGTAGTGAGCGACTAATGGATGCTCTGGTTGGATGTGTTCCATCGTGGTGTTCATGCAGCGAGGATCATACACTTTTTTAATGAGTGCATATTGTATCTACATTCGATTTTTTTGCAAAATGATTTTTTTTTTCCTTTGGCGTGTTTGCCCTTTCTGGGGCGGGGGAGGAGATGCCGACAGCAACTAGGCATTATATAACCAGTTAATCTGCTGACCTGCCGTTAAAATCTATCCATGCGTGCATATATACAGCTCTCTCTCTCTCTCTCTCTCTCTCTCTCTCTCTCTCTCTCTCTCTCTCTCTCTCTCTCTCTCTCTCTCTCTCTCTCTCTCTCTCTCTCTCTCTCTCTCTCTCTCTCTCTCTCTCTCTCTCTCTCTCTCTCTCTCTCTCTCTCTCTCTCTCTCTCTCTCTCTCTCTCTCTCTCTCTCTCTTTTGCACAGCGCATTTTTCTTAGCTGCTTCCTAGCTGATAAATTCTACGAAAACAGTTTGGAGATTTTCTCTGGAAGCGATTTAAACATTTTTATGTGGTATTAAGAAGTCAGAAACAAGAACTATACGATCAATTTACATCAATTTTTGAGAATTCGGAGAGAAAACTAAACAAGAAACTGTTCCTTGTACGGAAAAACATTAGTTTTTTTAACTGATAATAGCGAACAAAAACTTCAAGTCCGAGACTAAGTTACCGCACAATAATACAATTAACAGAAAAACAAAAGGTTTTAGAATATCTTACCTTCGAACACAGTGTTACTCAAAAAGTATGTCTCTTCAAACGTATCCGTCAGATTTAGGGCTGACAGAGTATCTGTCGACACCTTCTTTGACCCCAGATAAAACTCATGACCCTTGACAAACTGCACGACCATTGGAAGTGATCCGGTTTCCACGATTTCTTTGAGGGTTTGCTCTCTTTTGACTTGGTGCAAAAAGACATCACGGGAATATCAGAATCATGAAAGGAAGCTAATGTATGCTTGTGGACAAAGGTTCGTTAAGTGTGGTACAGTTTACATAGTTTAATTTCATTTAAATTCTTGGACATTGATGAATTTAAGTATACCACACGTCAGAATATTCATTAATATAATTTCACTTGCTATTCTTTTATTCCTCATCATCATGATCATCATCATGATCATCATCGTCGTCGTTATCACCGCCGTCGTCATAATCGTCATCGTCGTCGTTATCGTCGTCGTGATCGTCGTTGTCGTCGTCATCGTTGTCGTCGCCATCATCGTTGTCTTCATTGTCATCATCATCATAAGTGTCAGTATCGTCCAGTAATACTTTCTTTTCTCTTTTGGGATGATGCCTTAGACAATAAAGGTATCAACGTACATCGCAACATCTGTATTGTTACTGTACATATTTTTATTAAGTTTTCATAAATCGAATAACAGTTGTTTATTTAAAGTTTTTCTTATCATTCTGATTTTAAATAACGATTTAAATCCCAAAACTAATATTCTATTATTCTGATGTAACAAAACTATGACTAAATCGAATTAGGATATTTCATTAAAAAAAATTTTAACATTATTTGCTTTGATGAAATATTACCTTTCCCGAAGCTTTTTGGCACACAAAATTTGATTGGATAATTTAAGGGTAAGCTGAATAAATGCTCCCTCAATCTGGTTGTCTGTCTTGCAACCACGCGCTTCTGTTGTGAGCAAGTATGGATACGCAGAATCTAAATTGACAAGAAAAAGAAAATAATTTATTAAATCAAATTACTAATTATTGACAATGGTTAATCTCAGTTATAACCGTTAATCTGTAACGTTTTCTTTTCTGGGGTGATTGGGGTGGGGTTGGGGATTTTTTTATTTTATCCTAATTAATTTATTTTCTAATTTTAATTATCAAATTCATTTTACAAACATCATGCAAAGAAAACAGTATATATCCTACAAAATCAATGTATTAAATATCTCATTACACACGTGACCCCATAGTCATAGGCATGATTCTTGTGTACTTTGGCTTCAAACCAACAACAATGGAAGTATAAACGTACAGACTTTTATATAAAATCAGCATGTACTGGCGTAGCTAACACTATCCGAGTCTGCACACAATGGTATCAATTCGCTATAGCATATAGTCCACTTGTACATGTCATCTAGACTGCATGCTCATATGGGAGAAAAATTAACAGCATTAAGTTATGAAGCAGACACTTCTCATGATCGAAAACTTGAAGGCTGTAACTGAGCCAGCACTAGAAGGACAGACGGACGGACGGACACGCTAGAGCTAAGAGATTCCCAATGATCACTTTCTTACGGGTTCTGATTTTAGTAATTCCTCCAAGCATATTTTAGTAACCTAGTTCAAAAGTTTGACGAAGCCCCTAGTGGCCGAGTGGTCTAAAGCGCTGTCTGTTACGGATCACTGTCATCTTACCTCTATGTGGGTTCGAGTCTAGGATTCGGCTAATGTGGATATGTGAGAAAGTTTGCCAGTAGCTTCTTGTGGGTTGGTGGTTCTTTCCGGTGAATTCCCGGTTTCTTCCTCCACTATTAATACTGGCCGACATGTATAGCCTATCGTGTGCTGAAAAACGGCGTTAAGCCCCATAACAACAACAACAACAACAACAACAAAAGTTTGACACCAATTATGAACTTTTATTATGTCTAGCAGTCGGCATGGATACAAAATAAATGACACGATATAATAAGTTTAAGCGAAACTTTTAAAGCACCCACTTTACAGTATATGACTTTAATCTCTGTATAGTATGACTTTAATCTCTTTATAGTATATGACTTTAAGCTCTATAGTATATGACTTTAATCTCTTTACAGTATATGACTTTAATCTCTTTATAGTATATGACTTTAGTCTCTTTAACACTTGAATGTATATGAAGTTTACAACTGAGTTACTTTTGGACCACAGCAAATCTTACCTGTCCCTGATCGAAGGTTTCTGCCATAAAATCTGAGCAATATCCTGCTGTAACCATCACTAGCATGGGAATCTGCTGACAGAATGTCTCGTAAAATTCGGCCACACCATACTCGACGCGGTCTAAAAGGAACTCCATCTCTGTTATCTTAACAGGTTGTCTTCTGATATGTTCTTAAATATGTACACATCATTATATTACCCCACACTGAAGAATACTTCCTGTTTGCCTTTAAAGAGACTGTGTATACTTGCGTACATCAGATCCAACCACAAAAATCTGAGACCCATATCTGTCTCAAGCTCGTGGCAAAATGCGCTGACAGAACCGAGTCAATGCAGTTTGTTAGTGTTGTGCAAGGCATACTTAGGTCTAGGCAGTTATCAAATATTACTTGAGAGTCTATGTTATTTGTAGTTGTGCCTTGTTTTGCAATTGAGTAAATACGGTACATTCCAAAAAAGTGTGTAAAAATCAAGATATGGTCCCTCTTGTAGTGTATATACACATTGTATACATCTAACTGCTGTGTTAATGTACTGTCATTGTGACTCTTTTAAACACAAATGTTCATCTCATTACGGACCGCTATGGTAAGACAAAGTGATCTAAGTGTCCTCATCGGATGTGGGAGGTCGCAGGTTCCAACCCCGGTCGAGTCATACCAAAAACATATAAATGGTACTAATAGCTGCCTCGCTTGACGCTCAGCATTAAGAGGTTAGTGTTAGGACTGGTCGGCCTGGTGTCAGGATAATGTGACTGGGTGGGACATGATGCTACTGTCTGCGACATGATGCCCCAGTGATAGACATCAATATAAACTGACACACTGCAGACATCCTAGCGATATGACTGAAAAATTGTCAAAGCTATGTTAAAAATCCAAATCACACACACACACACACACACACATACACACCAAATTTACATGCAAAATTTCCGTGATGATTACTTTATTTTAATTTTAATACACAAATATTTTTAGAATACAAAAAAAATATTCTATTGCATATACGTCGAGTTTTGAAAAGCATTTGATTCATTCAAATGAGAGTTACTATTGTGTGCTTTATTACAAATAGTATGAATGGTGGATGAAAAGACTTGTCAAGCGTCAGATGAGTGAATATTATGAATGTGAACTTGGACTGAGACACAGCTGAAAACTAAGCCCCGTCCTTTAACTCCAAGTTTGCAGATATATCATATTCACGTCTATCAAATAAATTATGGTAGTTATGTAAGTTGTATTTTCTTTGTCCTTGTGGCTTGGTTTTTTTTTTGGGGGGGACGGTCCTTTTTTGGCTGAGTGGCTGTCAAGGCTGAGGTATTTTTAGCACAGATTTCAAAACATGCAGGGAACCTATTATATCCATACGTTTTACACAACCATAAGCTTTATTTTCTGGACCCATTCTGAATAATTGTGCTAACTTTGTGACTACAGGGCCTTAAAATATTTCAACCAATCGCAGATGATGTTACTTTTCAAAGGCTGATTCTGATTCACTGATAGCTCAGAGTTCTATGAACTTCAGGTCTTGATTTCGTTATAACATTTTCTCGCTCTGCTGAGTGCTGCTGTCTCTGAGTAAGCACTCCATGTTGTGACACTTGTTGAGAGTTTTAAATGGAACATCAACAAACGGAAGATAATGAAAAGTGCAAAAGTGAAACACGTTTTGAAAGAGAAAGAGAAAACAAATATATTTCCTGCCTATAAGATAGTGCGGCACTTCAGAAGACACAAATCGAATAAACTACAGTAGTCTCTTGCACACGTTACAATGTATACACGTATGAAACAACAATGATCAATGTGTCATGAATATTAATCCGACAAATTGTTTATCAGACATCGTGTCCGCCTGCTACATAACATTGTTCAAGCCGTTTGCGTTGTAACCGTCTGCCATTTCAGCACAATATATGACATACATGGCGGCCAGTACAACTAGTAGAGGACGAACCCAGGCAAACCCCCAGAAAAACCAGTGACCCGTTTAAGAAGGAAGTAACTATATGTATAAGAGTTCACAACGCAACACAAAAGAACTATAAATATTCAGTTACATAGCTCCTGTGCTATTTATTTAAAAATGCCTACATGTATATCAGCAGATTAACGTGAAAGGAAGTTAAGGGCTGTTCTTCAATCCTGTAATTGTTGTTTTTGTTGTATCCTTCATTGCTAGAGTGGACAATTTCTATCTAATGATCGTAGATAATTATTGTAGAACCATTATTGTGGAATTTTGGCGATTTAGCAGGATTTTAAAAAGTTATTTAAGTTGAATTTAATCAAATAGTCCCCAATCTCAGACCTGTTGTTCGTTCGTTCGATGTGTGTGTGTGTGTGTGTGTGTGTTTGTGTTTCATTATCTAATAATGAGTTGTCGCTTTTAGTTACTACTTTTAGATCAAGTAGTAGACACTATCCAAGTTTGTTTAAGTTGACATATTTCAGCGATTATAGACATCTACGTTTAGGAAGCAGAGTAAAAGAACCCTTTTGCAATATTTTTCTTTACATTTTGTGGGAAAATTGGGGATGCAACTTGTGTATGTCTGTGTGTACTTCCTTCAGTCATTCATCTCCGTAGTATAACCTTGAATTAGTATAAGATTACAATCTGATTTTTTTTTTCTATCCTCTCACAAACTGCAGTGGAGTAAATAGAGGAATAATACATTTTAGGTGGGAGAGTGTGGAGGTGTATGAGGTGGGTGGAGGTGTGTATGACGGTGGGTATGTCCCTTAGATAGAATTTATCCACTATTCCACATTATCCTATCTCCTTTTTCCGCCCCAAGAGTTTGATAAACAATTAACACAAAGCATGTTAATAGTTTATGGTCTCTATCACATGGGAGAAACTGTTTCACTATACAATCTGTATTCACACAAGTTATTGTTGGCATCCGTCCGTCTTCGAGAGACGATGGTGTAGCTCCCTGTTTTGGTGCCTTATCTGCACCGTCGCGAGTGGCTGAAGAGTCCGACCCTTGAGTGACAATCTTTGTTGCACTTGCTGCAGGTGAAGATTCTTGTTGGGCCTGATGTTGGTTTGCCTTCCTCTTGGCTCTCTTTGTAGCGAGGTTTGCAATTATTCCTTCCTCGGCATTCTGAATGCCTTGTATCACAGCAAGTCGCCACGCGTAGCGGTTGTTAGCACAGCTCTCCCAGTTGTTGACGCTGATGTTGGCCTTTTTCATGTCCTTTTTGCAAACGTCTTTGTATCGCAGACGTAGCCGTCCAGTCGGTCGTGTGCCTTCTGCTAGCTCGCCGTATAACAGGTCCTTGGGAATGCGGCCTGTATCCATTCTCCTGACGTGGCTGAGCCATCGAAGGCGCCTCTCGCTGAGGATGGTGAACATGCTATTCATGCTGGCCCGTTCCAGAACCTTTGTGTTGGGTACTTTGTCCTGCCACTGGATGCGCAGAATGCGCCGCAATCATCTCAGATGGAAGCTATTGAGTTTCCTTTCGTGGCTCGTGTAGGTGGTCCATGCCTCTCTACTGTAGCGGAGCGTGCTGAGCACACATGCCTGGTAGACACGCAGTTTGGTCTTCTCAGTGAAGTTAAGATTGTTCCAGACCCTCTGGTTCAGTTTTGCCATAACGGCTGCTGCCTTAGCAATCCTGCCGTTCACCTCAGCATCAATGAAGAGCGAGCTGGAGATGGTGGACACAAGATATGTAAATTTCTCAACAACTTCAAGGTTATACCCATCAATGGTGATGGTTGGAGGGAAGTCTACATCCTGCGCCATGACATTCGTCTTCTTCAAACTGATGGTCAGTCCGAACTCTTTACAGGCGTGGGAGAAGCGACATACCAGCTGCTGAAGAGCAACTCACGGATGAGAACCTCTCTGACTTTGATCTTTGCACGGAGATGTTTGATGTTCAACAGTTTGTCATTTGCGCTGGTGTGAATGTACACTCCCTCGCTGCAGTCATGAAGGCGTATTGGAGGAGCACGGAGAAGAATATGGAAAAAAGGGTTGGTGCAAGGACACAACCCTGCTTGACTCCACTGCTGACTGGGAAGGCCTCTGATGTTGCGCCGTTGAAGGACACTGTGCATTGAGTGTTCTGGTGAAACGATGTGATCACAGCAAGCAATCGAGGAGGGCAGCCGACCTTCTTCAGGAGTTTGAAGAGACCACTCCGGCTGACCAGGTCAAACGCTATTGTCAAGTCTATAAATTTGCTGCTCATGCCACTTCTCCTGCAGTTGACGTAGGGAGAAGATCATATCTACAGTTGACCGGCCAGCTCGGAAGCCACACTGGGATTCGGGGTAGATACGAGAGGCTAGGGTCTGCAAACGTACCAGTGCGACACGTGCGAAAGCCTGACCAACGATACTGAGGAGAGATGCCCCGGTAGTTGTTACAGTCGCTGCGGTCTCCTTTATTTTTGTACAAAGTGATGATGTTGACATTCCGCATGTCTTGGGGGATGTGTCCTTGTTTCCAACAGAGGCAGAGGAGTTCGTGCAAAGGATGGAGTAGTGCCGGTTTCCCGATCTTGAGGATTTCAGGTGGAATGCCGTCGCTAGGGGCCTTCCCACAAGCGAGAGAGTCGATGGCTTTACTTAGCTCTTCCATAGAGGGCGGAGTGTCTAGTTCATCCATGATTAGCAGGTCTGCGATGGTGTCCAGGACAGTATTGATGACGACAGTTTGGGTTGCATACAGCTCATGATAGTGCTCAACCCAGCGTTGTAGCTCTTTTTCCTGGTCTGTTATGATTACTTCCGTCTTGGACTTGAGGGGGGCAGTCTTGAGAGATGGGGGACCTGTCGCCTTTTTGATGTCCTCGTACATGCCTTTTGTATCTCCAGTGTCAGCAGCGGTTTGTATGCTAGTGCAGAGATTCAGCCAATGGGTGTTGACGCAGTGGCGGACAGTCCTCTGGGCATTTTTCCTGGTAATCCTGAGGGCTTGTAATGTAGTAGGTCTAAGCGCAGCCTTGTAAGCCAGAAGGGCTTTCCTCTTCGCCTCAGTCACTGGCTCCATAGCCTCATACTGGCCTCATACCAGTCGGCATTTTTCCGCTCTATCTTCCCATACGCACTAATGGCTGAGTTGTACACAGTGTCTCGGAGGTGGGACCAGATGAAGTCGATGGTGTGATCATATGTCTTTTTGGTGAGAACTTCCTGCAGCTTGCTGATGAACTGCTTCGTCTTCTCTGGTTTGTTTGCACAGCATGTATTTATGCGTGAGCGACCCTTCTTCTTGGCTTGGTGATGCTTCGTGGGTGTTATTCGCACCTTGCTGGCCACCAGGGAGTGGTCCGTGTCGCGATCGGCGCTGTGGTAGCTGAGAGTGAGGAGGATGCTGTCTAATTTCGCACACCTTGTGATGACGAGGTTTAATTGTTGCCAGTGTCGTGAACGTGGATGTCTCCATGACACTTGGTGAATTTCCTTGCATTTGAAGTAGGTGTTGGTCACGCATAGGCTGTGTGAACAGCATATCTTCAGCAGTCGCTGACCGTTCTCATTGATCTTTCCCCTTCTATGAGTGCCGAGACAGCTGGGCCAGGCCTCGTGGTCAGCTCCCACTCTAGCATTGAAGTCTCCTAGTATGTAGAGCCTTTCAGTGTTGGGGATACTGGATATTACTTGATCCAAAGCCTCATAGAACTGGTCTTTCTCCTCTGGTGTGGAGTAGAGGGTTGAAGCGTACTCGCTCAAGATGTTGACTGGGCCTGAAGATGTTGACAGCCTAAGGGTCAGGATCCTCTCAATGACGGATGATGGAGGCTCAATGATGGCGATGAGTGTGTTCTATACAACGAAGCCTATACCACCTTGTCTAGGTTCATTGGAGGACTTTCCATGCCAAAAGAAGGTGTAGTTGGTTTCCCTGTGGGTGACGCTGTCAGCTAGTCTGGTCTCCTGAAGGCCGACAATGTCGACATTCAGTCGGGAAAGTTCCCTGTCAATTACGGCAGTCTTCCGTGCATCTTCAATCTGCTGCAGGTCATCAGTAAGTTCAGTACACATGGTCCTGACGTTCCTGCTTGCAAAACGAACTGGAGTCTTCTTTTCTGATTTTTTTTAGTCTTGCCTGGTGCAGTGATTTTGGCCTACTTGTCGAAAATGTTCCCTAAGCTTCACTCATCCAGAAAAACAGGTAGGCCATGGCGGGATAGCACCTTATTGTCTGGAGGCTTCCCAGCTTGAGACGGGCGTTAGCTATCCAATGAGACATGGCAGTCTCTCCCACCGTCGGAAGCAACCACTGGCGCTAAGCTCTACGCCAATCGAGCTGTTGCTTATTACCGGTTAACTGCTTCTTCCCATGTGGTGCCGACACCTTACGGCGACGCTGGAGTGTCCTCTACAGTTGAGCTACAAAACCTGGGCAGGGTAGTATGGAGACTCAGCTGTTGCCCATGTGGCAGATCGCCACTCTCCATGCAGCTGGTGTTCCCAAGGGAACGGTTAATGCCGATACAACTTGGCACCAACAGCATCGCAGGAGTTGCCGGAATGGCATTGATGTCAGTGTAAGACCGCCTTAGGGATTCCGTCTCCGCATTTTCTGTAGGGTTTAGCTCCCGTAGCCTATCCCATGAGTAGGTATAGACGCAAGGCAGCGAAGGTTTGGAATCGGAGTTTTCCTTCTGCTGGATGAGCAAACGTCCAAGTTTTACGAGCTTCATCTACCAAAAACGACTGGTTTTAAGGCGCCAGTGAACTGCCTTTCACCCCTTCTCCTGTTAGCGAAGTCATGTTTCCCCGGATATCAAGCTAAGCCACTCGTGAAGGCCAGGAGCTGGATTTTATCTGACAAAGGTGATCAGAGACGCATGCCGTATGGGGCATTTCTAGGGGAGTGGGGCGCTTGCCTCCCATTCCCACCCAGGCAATGTCAACCTTGGACCACACAAGTATATTGGAAAAAGAGACCACCACAACCACCAATAACAACAACAACAAAAGAGCAATCGTTATTATAAAACCACCACTCTTTTAAGCACGTATTCCACACCACCATTCTTCCTAATCCGTCATATTCGTACTCACCCCAACCCCCTCATGAGTTGGAATACAAGAACCATCACATACATGATACCTTTGCTTTAGCTTGGACTTTATTATGAAGTTTGGTCTGTGAGTATTTGATAATATATCATTGCAAGAGTCATTGTTGTGTACGTATGATCTTTTTCCCACTCAACGACCAATGAATTGGAGTCAACAATGGTCCTCTCCAAAGGACCATACGGGTAGAAGTCAGTCAAGAAAAACATCTCTCTTGCAGACAGACAGATGGAATGTATTACAATATCTCCAACCCAGCCACCCAACCAATAACAAGAAGTTGGGATATGGGGTAAAAAAGAATATCATAATTTTTATATTATAGCTCAAAAAGAACAAGGGCCAAATCTTGATTGCGTAAATACGGTCTGCGATCGAAATATTCAGATTATCTTTTCTCCGCTGCTTTGTTGATGCTGCTAAACAATCCAATGCATTCAGCCAACGGTACAAAATTACATCACAAATTTTAGGAATATATTTTGTTGATTGTATGTAGATTGTTTAAAAGCATTTGATACATTGTAGAATAGCCGTCAATCTCAAGGAACGAAGAAGCCCTTTTGAATCTATCAGGCTGCTTAAATTCTTTGAGATCTAGTGAACGTACTAATGAAGGATTGTGCATTATCTCCTTTGTTATCAACATTATTCATAAATGATATAAATCAATTTTGGCGGGAAAATTGTCCAAGTGACATATTTGTTACTAACCACGAATCTAATATTTTACGTCTGATATGTACACACGATGAAGAAGGAGCTCAGTAATAAAATCAAAATAGCAAATAAAAGTAAAAAGTCAGTTCTGTTTATTTACTGGTATAGCAGGCAGGGTGTACAGACCACTCTAAGGAAGGACCCATTTATGCAGTCAACGCTTTTATCAAAAATGACATATAAGGACAGAAAGATAAACCGAGGTCCATAACGTATTGGATAGCCACAACTTTAATCAAACACACACACACACACACACACACACACACACACACACACACACACACACACAAACACCGACCTTGTGTGTCAAATTTCCATGTGTCATAGTTCACGACCTGAGACATCCGGGATGGCCCTCACACTAGGGACAAGAAAGTAGCAGGTACCAGGCGACGTAATCAAATCATTGTTAATTCGATAATAATGAGCGATTATGCACTAACTATGAAATCTCGCAGAACTAAACTAGATCGACAATGACTATAGGCAAGTAAAAAATATCTCCCCATTCATAATTCTGTTAAACAGTAACTACACCATCGTTATGAAGATTAGGTGGAATTTTAAGAGGTTGCGACATAATTAATTGAGACAGTTACAGAAATTACTTAAGGTTTTCTTCTATCGCTGGAACAAACCGCTAAAGCAACTGTAAAAATAACAACAAAAAATGATTATTCGAGAGATGGATGATACTCAACCACAATTATTATAAGGTATCAACGAGAATCGTGTTGAGATCGGCACAATTAAAGGTCGACATTCATAACCAGAAACAGAAAATCAGCTACAAAATGTTAATGTTGATATTATAGATACATTAACCCGGGAAGGTAATACAGCGATCAAGAATCAAAAACAATTACTTTAAATTGCTGCATTTGGCTGGGAAGAAAAGAAAACGTATGTAAAACTCGAATATGTTAAAGGTCTAAAAATCGTGCTGATTTATGTATCACATTGCCGATAATCTTCCGCAAGCTAGAAGTGAACATGATTACTCAGGAATTCGGGTGGCTCAAGCTTATTAATCGCGATTATAAGAACCTCATACAAGCGCCTTTTGACGCATCTACCCGATTCGCATACAAGCGCCTTTCTACGCCTCTATCCTATATTGCATGCAAGCGCCTTTCTACGCCACTGTAAACAGCAGCTATTTTGAGCGGGTTTTAGTAGCACCACCTTCGGGAAAAATCCCCTATTAGATACTACATTCATTTGTGTGAATTACCGTTACGTCAGATCACGTGGTCACTGTTTATGATCTGGTCAAAATCTATTTTTAGTAAGTAAGTACGTAGGTTATAACTGTGTCTTCCCAAAATGGCGGTTTCCGGATATCGTTCAGTATTTGCTGAGTTTTCACACTTAGATGAACTATGAAAGCTTCAATAACTTAGGTAAAGACTCTGATGCTGATGTAAGAAGCCGTTAGATTTTATAAATTATTAAATTCAGCTGATTTAGTGATGTAGACGCAAAGAATTTATAAATTTCGAGTATGAAAACAAATGCCGCTACGGTTGATTACGCAGCTTCACTGACTTCATAGTGAACGAGTTCTCTCAAGATTTTAAAGCACATACAATTTTTTTATGTGAAAAAATAATTATACAGCTTTAGTTTACTCTTATATCTTTCCATACATACTATATGTGTGCCAAAATCGTCAAATGGTTAAAAATGCTGTTAAACGTAACATACACTTCACTGATTAAGAATCATATGCGTAGCGCACTGCACTGGGTAACTTTTCTACATGCGTATCGAAGAGTTAAAAAGCCATACACTCTATGCGAGAAAGGGTTAATAAGCAGCTTGCGAAAACCGGTGTTACAAGGACTGGTAAACTCAACATAAACAGTAATAAAATCGACTCTGCTGTAACCAGCATTAGACGACGACGCCACAAGAAAGAAACATGCGGACGACAGAGACTCTGCAATTAGTGATAAATTAATCATGTATGATAACCGCGTTGTAGCTTTCCAAGATTTCCTTAGAACTAACGTTTGGAGACTCAATAAAGCCATCGGAGATTTCTTTAGAGATCCAATAGTCCTAGTGCTAAACTCGCTGCGTTAACATAAAACTCGGTGAACTAGTCAACCTAAAAGCGTCAGTCGCTGGCATCAACAAAACGCTTGGATATATAATCATTGAAATCCCTGACATCGTTCAAAAATGTCTTTCTTTACCATGAATAAAGGAGAACGTGTTTGGGAGGAGGAGGGTTTTCCCTATATGGTTATTGATGGACTCACCTCTCGGCGAATTTCTAGATACGAAACAAAATTATAGAAATTCAGAAGGCTGTCCAAATTGATTTATCCGTGCGATAGAAAGTCAAAATGAATTTGTACTAATCATTGATAATTTTTGCACGCGCTTCCTCCCACAAGGCAAAGCCCGTGGAAAGGCAAAATGTGTGCCCCACAAAGGGCTGGAGTCGTGGAGGTGTGCGCGAATATCAATAAGTACGTTTTACCTGCGGACTTTCGAGCCCGGCTTGCCCACTTCCCCTTATAATAATCTTTCAATAACCGTCCACAAATTTGTCAGAAAAGGGATTCGAATCCCAAGTTATACATGTCAATTATGAAACAATCAATGTTAACTTTAAAACTTCCACGAGTTCTATGGAGTGTGTGTGTGTGTGTGTGTGTGTGTGTGTGTGTGTATGATTTCGATTTTTAGTGTAGCTTTAACAGTTTTTCAGTCATAACCCTACGAGGTCTGAAGTGTGACAGTTTATAGTGATATCTAGCACTGAGGCATCATGCTGCCGACATATAGCACGATATCCCATCCATTCACATTATCCTGACAACAGGCCAACCAGTCTTAACTCTAACCCTTTAATGCTGAGCGTCAAGCAAGGCAGCTTTTAGTATCAGTTTTGTACTAACTGACCGTGGATGTTTGTTATGTTTACTATTATTTCCTCTCAGACAATTTTTGGCTCTGAGTAATAGCTTCAAGATTATGTAAAGAGTGATCAAGGTTTTAGTCATTAATGTTATCGACGACATAATCATCTTTGATTAAACCACTATTAGTCAAGTCTGTAGGAGAGATAATTTTTCTGTCTTGCACAGATAATAAGGTTGCCGATATTAATAACAAAAACGACCGATGAGATGACTTCTGAATTCTTGGTGTTTCCTTGCTCCATTTATATTGTATATATCTTGTATGGGAATTAAAATTTTATATTACTTGAAAAATATTAACGAATTTTCGAATTGTAAAGCAATCTAAACATGTACTTTCTCGGTAGAAAAATTACTTAAATCATCCTAAGCGTCCATTGTTGAAATCTCAATTTTTATCATAATACCGTTTCAAAGCTTTGTATTTTCTGTCGTCACAATTTACGCAAAGTTGTGATTTGCTCGGACACCCATCCCACATTTCAAACATGGTTTTCGCACTAAACTTACTCGTCCCACACTCAGTTGATGATAGCCACAGAAATCATAAAACAAACCATGCCACAAGGGGTTATTCATCCAATCATCAGCCATTTGCAGGTATTTTTGTTCGTGAAGCAATGGTGTATTAATCTAGAATGATTTTTAATTAGCAGATATTTTACCTGAATTATATAATGGTTTAATTTGAAAATTAGCCACGATCAAGCCTTTCCATTTTAACATCGATTTTGACAGATTAACCGATAAGAGCAAACGCCGTATATCACCAAATTTGCAGTTACTTAATCGTGTCCGTGAAGCCAAGAAAGAGTTTAAGGACGATGAAGCAATGCATGTTTTGGTCATCATACAAAAACAGAATTAAATAAGACTATATTTTCATCTATGCTACAATTAATGACGACGATTATTAATTATCTAGCGATCGAACAAAAACACATTTTAAAAATAAAATTTATGGTTGCCGTCACTGACGTCCCTAGCGATGGTGACGATGTCATAATGTGGATTATCCGTGACAAACGTGACTCTGTTTTGAAAATCACAACACCGCCAGGGACTTTGCACGTTAAGGAAAAATTCCAAACCAGGGATGCTGACTTGTATTAAAAAGTCATATTATGAGTAAGCATATCCTGTGCAGGCGTGATTGTTTACGTGATTTATTTGTTAAATGAAAATGAAATTGATGCTCTTCTTCCGATGAAGACTGCAACACATAGAGTTTTTCTAAATTGTGTAACCTAGAGAATCACAGATCATTTCATAAATACGTCAGGAGGAAATGGTCTAACAGATCTGCGACTCAGCAAAAATAAATGAATGGGCTGAAGGCGTAAGAGAAAATGGAGCCACGATAAAATATATCGCTGAGTTGGTAAAGAAATAGAGATTTGCAATACATGGAAGGACAATAACCAATGAGATCTTGTGCACGTCGAAGAATAAATCGAGGGTTTCCCGGATAGTGATCATTGACCACAACGCTCATGCATGCACCATAAGTATAACAAAATTTCCACCCAGAAAATAATGTTAGATTTTACAACGGTAATATTTTTGAGTGTGTTTGGAATATCAGCAAAAGCGACCCAGTGTCTGGTTGGCTGTTTCAGAGTGACGACAGCCTCCAAGGATTTTATCAATGTGTTGAAATTTATCGGACAGAATTTCTGCAAATGAGCAAATGACCGAGTGTTACGTGTAGGCTTGTACGAAAATAATAAGAGAAAAGACTGAAGTCAACAAGCTTTGTAATTTTAACAAAATAATTTATTTCACTAGAAAACAATGTAAAAACAAAAAATAAGACTTACGGTTTGTGAAAATAACAAACAACTTAATCCTAGAACTGAGAAATATAAGTCCTGTCACCAAACGGTCTAATTTAATCTAGTTTCGAATCTCGATGAAGTTTCAATATGGAAGGCGATGACGAAAGATGATGCCGTTGTACTGGTGACGATATTTCCTCGTTGAATTTTAAGAATCAAAAATGATATTCCGGCTTTAGAATTTTAAATAATTTCCACTGAATGTCTTTGTCTAAGACTTTGATGAAGAAACACTTATTTTCCATAGAATATGAATTCTAAATAATTTCCACTGAATGTCTTTGTCTAAGACTTTGATGAAAAAACACTTATTTTCCATAGAATAAAAATTATTCCTAAATAACAAATAACTCTGAATTGTAAACAACAGAAAATACCTCTGAGCATCTTAAAGGTAATTTTACGACTAACACGTGGGCTTAAAAATGCCACCGGAAACAGCCGATCATTTTCTCTTAGTTTTTACGAATTTGCGAACCAAGGTCGGCAAAATGTAATGCAAATGTAATCCATTTTATGTACTATACAAACTTAATTTACTTAAAAAATCGAATCTCGTGAAAATAATCATTACAAAAAAATGCAATGAAACAGAAAGAAAATATATGAAAAAATTAATATTAACACATAAGCAATTTAATTACATATAAGCAACACTAGCGCTGCACTAAAGTACACAGCCGACACAGATCTAGTAAATTAGTTACTCAAATTGGTTACTCATCTGAGGTCTCTGAAATACTAAATATGATTACGAGAATGTTATCTTGATTAATATGGCTGCATGTTTTCTTGGAATAGGTGAATGTAGACCTTATTTCGATAGATTTGGGCATCCAACAGATGAAATGACACAAGTTCCGATAAATGGCCCACTGCCGGATTTTCATTTAAATGAATTTGCCGAAATTGAAACATTTGAAATTGTTGCGAATGATCATCAAATAATTCCTTCTTGGTCTGGTCGTAATTTTAACAAACCAAATCTACAGTTAAATCTCATAAACAACTGCACAAAGAATAAACGCGTTTGAACTCCAATACTTCTATTGAGATATTTGATTGATGCGAAGATATTGTTCTTGTTGACAGTGAGTGAAGCAATAATTTCATATAGACCACAAACATCGGTTTATATACCACAACCCGAAAACAAGAATGGTGAAAATTCATTTGCAAAGAATATAGTTCGAAAAATCTTTGATATATTTACACATGAAGCCTGATCAGGTAACAAGCGTCGTTGTACAAGATTGACCATAGATGAGGCAGAACTTGACTTTAGAATTGCTGATACGCAGTGCCGTCTTAACAACATTGTAGGCTCTGGACAAAGCAATGCACTGAACCCCCTACTGGACCTGCTATTTATTAACAATATGGGCAGCATGATGCGTCTAAAAGCGCGAGGCCCTGAGAAACTTCGTAGTATGCCCATGCATTAAGACGGCACTGCTGATACGATAAAGAAAGGTGTATATTTGGTTAGAGAACTTGTAAAACTACCAATGGAGCTAAATTGCACTGTCATCAGCTGTTCAGATGGTGATTCCCCACAATTGAAAATCGTTACTCGCTTATGTGTCAATAAATCTTTCATTAATATCAACCGATTTCCTATGGACGCTGTCAGAGTCGCCACATATTCATTTATATCAGCAAGTCAACTAAAGGGCTGCTAGATGAACTTCCGATAAGTGTATAAGAAGCTCGATGGGGGAAAGGGCAAATAAGAAATGAGATGATATGCAATTATTCAGAACCTTCAGATTATAAACCTCATTCTTGGTATTGCAAAAATGGACCATTGTCACAAGCGTCATTGACATCTTCAATTAATGATCGTATAAGGCAACATAAAACAGTTTATCTGAATGGTCTCAGTGGTTCTGGTGAAACCACAAGAGCGTTAAGATTGTGTTTGGATTCAGACATGGTAGTGCTAGGCCCAACTCACTGACTTGAAAGGGAGATGAGAGAGAGAGAGAGAGACGGAGAAAGACAGACAGAGGTGTTAAGTCTCTTACTTATCAGCTTCTTTTGATAGCGCGGTGATGTTGCACTCCAGAAAGAATCGGTGAGAAATATATTCAAGATCATTATCTGGGATGAGATATGTATGATGTCAAAGGATACGTTAAAATGACGAAATCAACAGCAATTATCTTTGCGGAGATCATGGTCAACCACCACATTTTGTCCCATAATTTTAACATGACTGGCTAAAAGAATATGTCGACTATTAAGAAGAAATGTGAGAGGACCACAGGGCAGCATGGGGATGAATCATTGATGAAATTAAAAGCGAAGATGAGACTTCAGTCCAACCAGACTGAATGCTGGATTATGCGTGAGGTAAGTTCAGAAACGACGATTGATGATTTTTTGGAACTTATAGCGACCAACTTACCTGATAGTTGCAACCAGGAAAATAGTTCTCGTGACTTAACTAGGAAAAAATTATAGATCTACTTTTTTCATTATGCTATGGCTCAGCGCACACCCGTCGACAAAATATTGACGTTGAGATTCCTGGATCCGTGAAGAAACAAAACCGCGTTCATTATGAGATTGCTGTTTTCCCTGTGGATGGTGTTCAGAAAGATTTAGCGGAGCCATTAGGGATATGCAATAACCATTCGTTGCTGGGTCTAACAATCGAGGATACTAATATTTGGATTGTCTATGATCTTGTAGAATAGTCAAATCTAGTGTTCTTACCATATGAGAGTTACAAAATGTCTCAACTATAACAGGATGGTTTATAATGCGGAAGATAATCAACCTCAAAAAAGCCAACGAAACAGCAGATATGGCAAGGAAAAATTAATTTGTTATTAGCGAAATGACAAAATGCATAAATACGAATTTGATCTTGACGTTGAATTTATCATGACGCTGAAACAACGACATAAATTCACCGTGCTTGCTGTAACATTAAAATGTTGAGACGATATTCTCCTAACGCCCCACGACAATTTACCATGGACTGAATTAATGGATGTGATACTGACCTGTCTTGAATATAACCGAAATAGAGGAGCTAATGCTTTGATTTGCTAGCGAAACTTAACTGGTGGTAATTGCGTACATTTACATTTTGTAGTCTTTCAACTCATTTACAATATTTCTGGTATGTGGAAATTTTCTGAGCGTACTGATATTCAAAAAATCGCTCAGCAAGTGTTCAATTAAATATCTCATCAATTGCCTGACCGCGATGAATTGCGGTGTGTCCTTGTCTGATTTTAAAATTATGTTGCTGCATCAGCGATATTACTGCACCATGACATTCTTTGCCAGTATCAGCCTGCAGCAATTGTGGCCATAGTAGAAATCCATGTTGATAAATTCGTTAAAACGCGGCTGCATTTATAGTTTTTATTTTAGTTAATACATGTTTCAGCTTCCTTGCATCTACTAGTAATGTCGACGACCATCAGCGCGTATTCGTATGCGTGCTTTTGACGTATTCTTTTACCTGCGATAGTATCATGTGGTAAAAACAAAATATCTGCCTCGTGAACTTGGTTAGGGGTGCTAACATCAAGCTGTCCGTAATTAATTTTTAGGTGGCGGTAGATAAATGTGTCATATTTTCTATCGGGCTGATCGGTCTGAGGCAACACCAAGCAAGACACCTACTGCATAAGTGAGTTTGCTAGTCGCTGCCTTACCCCTTTAGTATCCTCTTGGACTATAATAAATTGACTCCATTATTATAATTATATACAATTAATTGCCTGCACCTACTGTTAACTTATCACTCATCGTCGATCTTTTCAGCCAATTGGCGAGCGATTCTCTTACAGATTCATTTTATACAGACTTCAAAGTGTGAATCAACTTCATGTCTGCGTTATGTCATTGATGCAGATCTTGATTTCTATACATGACATGATGAACATGGCATGCTTGATCAATCGCATTCACTGTATATTCTCCAGGTTTCGGTTGATTTTTTCGTCGAGTATAATATCAAGCCGAGTTCCAGGACCACAATAATTATATCCTAGATGATGTTTCTCATCAGGATACATAGCCCATGGAGTTCTTGGTAATTTTACGAGTGCCTTAGCGATATCACCGCCCTTTAAGGTATCGCGAGACGACACCAATCTACTTTTTTATAACACATTTCAGTCAAGTACCTGAAATGCATGTCAACTATTCTTCGTCGTTTTTTTTAATAAACTAGTATCAGTGACTCTTTTGCGTCGTTTTTTTTAATAAACTAGTATCAGTGACTCTTTTGCGTCGTTTTTTTTAATAAACTAGTATCAGTGACTCTTTTGCGTCGTTTTTTTTTAATAAACTAGTATCAGTGACTCTTTTGCGTCGTTTTTTTTAATAAACTAGTATCAGTGACTCTTTTCCGTCGTTTTTTTTAATAAACTAGTATCAGTGACTCTTTTGCGTCGTTTTTTTTAATAAACTAGTATCAGTGACTCTTTTGCGTCGTTTTTTTAATAAACTAGTATCAGTGACTCTTTTGCGTCGTTTTTTTTAATAAACTAGTATCAGTGACTCTTTTGCGTCGTTTTTTTTAATAAACTAGTATCAGTGACTCTTTTCCGTCGTTTTTTTTAATAAACTAGTATCAGTGACTCTTTTGCGTCGTTTTTTTAATAAACTAGTATCAGTGACTCTTTTGCGTCGTTTTTTTTAATAAAATAGTATAAGTGACTCTTTTGCGTCGTTTTTTTAATAAAATAGTATCAGTGACTCTTTTGCGTCGTTTTTTTTAATAAACTAGTATCAGTGACTCTTTTGCGTCGTTTTTTTTAATAAACTAGTATCAGTGACTCTTTTGCGTCGTTTTTTTTAATAAACTAGTATCAGTGACTCTTTTGCGTCGTTTTTTTTAATAAACTAGTATCAGTGACTCTTTTGCGTCGTTTTTTTTAATAAACTAGTATCAGTGACTCTTTTGCGTCGTTTTTTTAATAAACTAGTATCAGTGACTCTTTTGCATCGTTTTTTTAATAAACTAGTATCAGTGACTCTTTTGCGTCAAACACAGAATCAACTCGTACTCTTAACATATTTGTACGACATGAATGCGATTGACTTCTCAGCAACGCGAGAGCAGGAGCCAATTAAAACTCAGTCTGATAATGAGATGGCTCAAAAGGAACAAACTTTATTAAGTGGCACAGTCCGTAGGTGACCAACGACGCCATAATGTTCTTAATAAATTTAATGAAAATGCGAAGTATGACGATGATGATAATAATGTTATTGAATTTATCGCTAACATCGATATATCATGAGCCGATTATCTTAACCGGGATATCATCAATTTAGTGGTGTGCGGTGATGTTATGCTCGACAAAGAAACAAATCCAACCAAAATATTTTCAGGACGCATGTACAAAACACAGACGCCATTTACGTCACGCAACGTTACGTTCAAATTCATAATGTAATCAAAGATAACTGTAATCTTTTGGTTGATTTTAGTGGTATTGACACCAACACTATGAGGAACATCCACCAGACTTGTTGCTCCCGTGACATGGACATGATTAAGTTGAAATAAAGTCTTTGCTAATGCTCAGAAAGCCCCTGTACCGATTTATTTCGATAAATTTACACGATCCAAAAACTCGTTACCGTATTAGTCTAGGTAAAATGCTTGGTTGAGAAACCTGTCACTTGACAATGGTACTTCCCCCCTCTCCAGTAGCAGTTAGGGTGTGGACCAACACGGATGTCTCTGGTCTTAAACGATGACGCATGAAAATTTGACACAAACGGTCAAGGGCGGTAAAGTCGTGGCTGACCGACACGTTAGATGTCTTGGTTTATCTGTCTGACCTTATATGTCATTTTTGGTAGAAGCGTCGATTTCACAAATGGGACCTTCCTCGTAGTGCCCTGTATACCCTCCCTTTTCAGTCCTATCTCTTTAATGCTTTTATTTGTCTCTTGATTGACAGTTGCAAAGAGGCATCATATAATTTCAATTACATTGTACACGGCAAAATAGAAACAAAACACATTCTATATGAACGCAGCTCTCTTTTAAAGAATTTGCTTGATCAAAGGTATATCTTGGCAAAACTACCACAGTAGAGTGCAGTATAAAAGTTTGCATTTCGGAGCATCTTTAACCTTTTCTGTGAAAATAATTCAGATGTGTCGTAGTGACATTCTCAATTTCATGTAATTTCATGAAAACAAATTTCTCACGTGACTAAATACCACGTCATTGTATATGAAAACTAAATTAATTATTTACTTTATAAGGATCAAAAACTGCTTTCATTTATCAATATATGTCTTTGGTTTGACTCGGCGGGGATTCGAACCCACGACCTCACGCATCGAGGTGGCCTCATGGTAATTACTTCTTCATGGTAATTACTTCTGCATAGTAATTACTATATAATGTGTTTACGATAGATTCTATCCTTGTTTAGATCATTGATTTTGCTGTAAGATATGATAATTATACTAAGTGGTAATATTTTGCATGTAAATCCGTATGCTATTGTTTGTAAGAATTCGTGAAAATGTATTGGAAAATGAATATCTAATAAAATGGTTATATTACACATACCCCTTCTCCTCCCCCCTCTCTCTCTCTCTCTCTCTCTCTCTCTCTCTCTCTCTCTCTCTCTCTCTCTCTCTCTCTCTCTCTCTCTCTCTCTCTCTCTCTCTCTCTCTCTCATACACACACACATACACAACTTTACTTAAGGTTATTGTCTACATTTTCACACATAAATATGCATTCTTATTGTCTTTTTTCCTACCACAACCTATTTTTTTATTCTAACCTAGGTTACCTGATTTAGTTTTGTCTATCTGCACTCTTATGTGTTCAGTCATTATTCTATGACCTATCTTCCTAGTTGGATCTATTTGCTTTGCTAATATATTGCACTATTAATCTGACATCTAGCAATGTAAATTATATTGTCTTCTTCTAGACTTAACTAATACACCTATAAGAAATGACAATTAACGCATTATGTATATATTGTGTGCGGTAATCATTAGGGGATCAGGTTACATTGTAGCCGCATAGTAGATTATCGAAGTTATCAGAAAATTAAATTCATTACAACATTTTAAAAAAAAGATATAGATAAAATTAGCGAAGAATTTGAAACGGCTAAGACAGCACTGTAGTTTAGTATTACAGAGTTTATTTATTGACAAACCTCGTGAAGTTTATACATCAATGTCAGTATCAGCAATTGATGAATATGATACGGTTAAAGGAATACACGTGACGATTGGCAAAGTTTAGAAAGGCTTTTTTTGTCGACATTTTTTGCCTTTGATTGATTTCCGCGTCAGTAGTATGCCCAATGAAAGCATATCCTTCATAATCTTTGTCGGCTGCCAGGTTTGTCCTGATGCAGTGTTAATAGCTCCTATTTCACCTGCATAATATTGTCCGCAACGTGTTAAAAGCGTCCTTCAACCACTTCCGCACGAAAGAAAAATATAATGTTACACACAATATCAATTCAATTGCATGCTTAGTGAGAATTGTATATAGTTATAGTACAAGCCACATGGGTTATGTATGCGCATTTACTCACTTTACATTAAATATAAATTGCTATTTTAAAATTTAACACTAATTTTCTTTAACGAAAGTCTATTCAATCCTGATTATTGAATGCCCTGCACCTTAACTCTCAAAAAAAGCCTTCTATACGAAAATTGTCTATCGCTTTAGACTTTTACAATTGTGGCCAAGTACTAAACTTTGGTCGAAATAAAAGGGCGTTGAGTGGAATCGTCACAATCGAAGGCAGTAAAAAAATTTTATAAATATCCGTAGCTATCATTGTGACATCAACAGCGAGCGACACTTTTAGGTTCGTTTAGTCCAAAACTGTTACGTGCTTTAACATTGATTTTGCCGCATGCACCTTTCGGGGCCTCTACATAATGACCTTTTCAGAGGAAAATGAATTTATACGAATCCAAATAAAGTGAATATATACCACTTAAAGATATTTTGAATGAAATTCTAAAAAATTACACCAATTACTGAAACAGTTGGAGTTAAATTGTTAGGTGACCTGTGTGACTTGTACCATAAAATCAGACATACACATTCTTTAAAAAAAAGGAAAACAATTTTACAACAATGAAATAAACCGGCGAAAAATATATAAATAAATTTCAATCAACATTTCGTAACATAGGATGACACCTTACTGACGGAGTCCGTTTCCTCGTTAGGAAGTCCATATATCCTTACTTTTCCTCAGTAGGAAGTCCATAAATCCTTACTTTTCATCAGTAGGAAGTCCATATATCCTTACTTTTCCTCAGTAAGAAGTCCATAAATCCTTACTTTTCCTCATTAGGAAGTCCATATATCTTTTCTTTTCTTCATTAGAAAGTCCATAAATCCTCAGTAAGAAGTCCATAAATCCTTACTTTACCTCATTAGGAAGTTCATAAATCCTTACTTTTCGTCTTTAATAAGTTCATAAATCCTTACTTTTCCTCATTAGAAAGTCCATAAATCCTTACTTTTCTTCATTAGGTAATCCATAATTCCTTACTTTACCTCATTAGCAAATCCATAAATCCTTACTTCTCCTCTTTAGGAAGTCCATAAATCCATATTTTTCCTCATTAGAAAGTCCATAAATCCTTACTTTTCCTCATAGGAAGTTCATAAATTTTTACGTTTCCTCTTTAGAAAGTCCATAAATCCTTACTTTACCTCATTAGGAAGTTCATAAATCCTTACTTTTCCTCTTTAGGAAGTTCATAAATCCTTACTACTTTTCCTCATTAGAAAGTCCATAAATCCTTACTTTTCCTCATTTGGAAGTCCATAAATCTTTACTTTTCCTCAGTAGAAAGTCCATAAATCCTTACTTTACCTCATTAGGAAGTTCATAAATCCTTACTTTTCCTCAGTAGAAAGTCCATAAATCCTTACTTTTCCTCATTAGAAAGTCCATCAATCCTTACTTTTTCTCATTAGAAAGTCCATAAATCCTACTTTTCTTCATTAGGTAATCCATAATTCCTTACTTTACCTCATTAGCAAGTCCATAAATCCTTACTTCTTCTCTTTAGGAAGTCCATAAATCCATATTTTTCCTCATTAGAAAGTCCATAAATCCTTACTTTTCCTCATAGGATGTTCATAAATTTTACGTTTCCTCTTTAGGAAGTCCATAAATCCTTACTACTTTTCCTCATTAGAAAGTCCATAAATCCTTACTTTTCCTCAGTTGGAAGTCCATAAATCCTTACTTTTCCTCATTAGGAAGTTCATAAATCCTTATTTTTCCTCTTAAGGAAGTTAATAAATCCTTACTACTTTTCCTCATTAGAAAGTCCATAAATCCTTACTTTTCCTCATTAGAAAGTCCATAAATCCTTTCTTTTCCTCATTAGAAAGTCCATAAATCCTTACTCTCCACATTTTCAGTGAGTTTGTTATCCTGGATGAATTTGAAAGCTTCGTAAATTTCAACCTACATGGATGCTGTCCTAATATTTGTTGATAACAATTCTCCATTTGACCATCTGCAAATTTAACTGTTGGTTTAATGTCATAAAGTGAGCGAAACCACTATTAACGTCTTCAAATTCCGAAACAGAAAACAGTTTTCACCATTACATGACGCTTTAAAAAAAATTCTGTCAGAATTGCACAAAGTCGTATTATCCTTGGTATTACGTCACTTGGCGAATCATGACGTCACAATATGTCAGAATTTCTTGACGTCACAATGTCAGAATTACTGTAAATTTATCAGATTTTATGGATGTTTACTTCAAATCAATCCGAAAGCGTATTATGTTTGTAACTATGCTAAAATTAATGATTTTCTTAATGGTGTATATGCATGACCAACTAATTAAAGATGTTAATAAACTTCGTTTTAATTTAGGTTTGCATGAAACACTATCAGTTTCGTCTTAATCCTAGCTCAGTTATATATCTGTTTTGACCTAATTAAGTTGACAGAGATCCGTTTCTTTGCCACTGTAAGGATGTATAAAAGGTATGGACAAATCAGTCTTGCAAAAGATAAAACTTTGTGGAAGATGATTCTTCTCAACATACAGCAATTTCGATTCTGAAAGGCTTTACTATGGCAATTTGTCGATGGATCCTTGAAAAATAATTTTATTTCTATATCCGTCCAATTTTGTTTTGACTGGAAAACTAGCTGCGATCAACTTCACGAAAGCAACGCACAAAAGAGAGCAGCTTAGACTAAAAAAGCGAAAGATAATACACGGTAACAAAGGAATGTAGTCTATTCAGATGTCGTCTCTGGTAACCCAGGAAAACTAAGTATTTGGACTCATCGCAAATGTAAAAAGAGCATCTACATTTAATCCTGAAAAGGATAAACTGTATTGAGGGAAAGGCAGAAACAATCTGTGTGAGGCAGATCTTGCACTAAAACCAAACAAACGGAGAAGGTGGAAAAAAACGTGACTTGCATTTGAAGGAACGTCATGTATCGAAATCACAAAAATATCATATCATTCGTCTCCTCCCAATTTTTAAAGAAAATGCATTATCTGCATAAAACCATATGCAGATAGCTCTAGCAACAACTTTAACTTCACTTCGTAGAGAATCAGCACACAGATTTGTTTTCCAGGATTTCCAGGTACTTTCAAGGAAAGATATGATTTAATAACAAGGCAACTGAGAGTCAAAAACTGAAAATGTACGTCGTAGAAAACAAAATGGCAAAGAATCTCAAAAAACAGCCTAAATGTTAAACTATGAGGAAAGAACTAAAGTCTAAAGTTAAATAAATGCAAGCACAAAAACATAAAATGATCACATAAAATCATCAGAAGATGAATACTTTTTTCTGAGCGATAATGAGAAACGCATGAAGAAAGATACAGTGTATAGACACATTAAAGCTATTGTCCTTAAATACATGACGAAATATACAGAGAATACACACATTAAGGCTATTGTTCCTAGCCCCATGAAGAAAGAGTGTATAGACACAATGACACTATATTGTTCATAGTCAGAATTGAAAGAATATCGAATATGAAAGTTTTGAGCTAGTCATAAGAGACAAACCGAGACGCAAATTTGCTATCCAGTGTCAAATCAATTAAAAATTCAGATGTTGTAAACACAGTTATAGCACGTGAAAGCAACGAGGTATATTTGATGGTAACATTTTCCGCCTTATTAGAAGTAAAAAAAACTACACCAATGGAATAGATCAAATCTATTACATTTCAAATCAATCCACTGGAGAAAGATTTTGATTGATGATGAACAATCCATCATTTCAGATCCCTATAGCAGAATATAGGAAATGGCTTTCAGACTGTAAGTGGACAGAAAAGTTGTCCATATGATCAAACTTCTGATAAATATAATACGTAAAGCGAATGAATGCTGGCATAAAAACTGTTTTGTCACGACTGTAATTATGCTCATCGTCTCGACATAGAATTCAGATCGCATCTGAAACTATTCTGGAACACTGGGCGAATTTGACAAATACCATCAAAAACAAATTGAAAAGTAAAATGGGTTGAAGATTGGATCAAAGCAGGAAATATTGGAGGTCAAAACAGCAAAATTAACAGAAAACATAAGGAAGGAAAAGGAAAATATTGAGATAAAAATAAGAAATACTATGTAGCGAATTTTATAAATAGTGATTATTTGAAGAACCATAAATGGGTGCCGAACTAGATATTGATGAATTTTAACAAAATCAAACGGGAAAATAACAAAAAGACATATCAGAGTACTATAATATTATTGTATTTCGTTGAGAATAATGAAATAATGAGAATGAATATATCACATTATGGAGACCGTATTTTCCTGAACTAGCAGATAGAACAAAGAGGAATTGTAAATTATACTGACATTCAGAATGTGAAAAATATGTACGAACAAAGCATATGAGACTGCTAACATAAAGCGTGATAATATCGAAGAGAAGTGAATATTGCAGCATATCAAATCTGTAAAATTAAAAAAATTCCCATGCGTTTATTCCGTGTCCATCGAGCATTTAGGGTATTCAATTATAAGGTCCGGTATGAGTATTTGCTAAATATTTATAGATGTGAGATGATTCTATCGCCAAAGGAAAAATAAATGTAAAAAAAGAATTCAGTGAATTATCTTGGTAAAGCATCGACATTTTGTTTATGTAAACTATTTGAACTAGTACTGATGGAAATAATTCAGAAATTATCTATGCTGCAGTCACACTTCAGGAATGTATTATGTACTGTATGTCATAAATCTTATGTATTTGCAGCTTCCTTCTGGTGATTTGAAAATGGCATGCTTTTAACGGACGATATTACACTTCTAAGTTTCGAACTGGATTCATTGCAGATACTTGTAGAAACAGCAAATTATTACAGGAATGGAAACTACTAAAATGTAAGCAAAGTGTTATGTGCATATATATATATATATATATATATATATATATATATATATATATATATATATATATATATATATATATATATATATATATATATATATATATATATATCAGTATTTTGTACTTGACTAATGTCCAAAATCGTGTTAATGGTGTACCTGACCAATGATATTTATATATTGAATGACATAATACATTTAATACATAACATAGTTCTCTATGAATATAGATTAAATATTCAGATCATTATCTATGGAAGTAAACGTGTTTACTTCTATATCAACGTATGAGATTAGCTTTTGATCTGGAAATACCTAAACCTGTATACAACTTTGAATGTTTTAGAGAGGAAACTGACCTACATCCTGCCTCTATTATTGAGACTAAGCTTTTTATATAATGTTTTAATTCAAATATTACGCATTCTTGCCTTTACATCGGAAGAGGAATCGATGTTTTGTTTGAGTTCAGATTTTACTTGGGTTGATTTATTGATTCAAATTATTATTCAATGGAAATGCAATATGCTCCATAATATTCTTGAATTAAAACAATAATTTGAAATTAGAGTGAATTCAGACAAAGATATTTTGGATTATAATACATCCAAAGACTGTTAACACACTGCTACGTTTTAGGCCATTAGTACATTAGCATGTTCGATGTTATTTACACATCAACACATTCAATATTGGAACTTATTTAGAGTACCATTGGAATTCAATTGAAACTTCAGACATTTGGACTTGTAGTAGAACGTTTAGGACATTCTGGAATTTAATTCACAATACTGCAAGTTCTTTTTCAATTTTCACTTTATCTTCTTTTAAACTAATTTTTTTTATTGAATTTTACAAAACTTATTTATTTTCGCTCTTTTCTAATTTTTATTGTCAGACCATTGACTCGAAACACTAGCAAAAGTAACTGAAAGGTATTTTGTAGAAACAAGGATGGGAATTCGTCAAATGGATAACATGTAATTACTAGACAAAAGAAAGAAATATGCACGAATAACGCTTTCCCAGTCATTTGAAATTATTGTACCTGTAGAATATGTCTGTAAATCTTCACTTGTTATTAAACTCGCTTTATTCGGTTAGATCAAATGTAATGAATTCTATAATTTGTGTGAAAGTCTTGAAAAGAACAATATTGCTCTTAGCTTTGTTTGAATCAGAACTCTGATTAAATATGACTGCAACAAACTTTGGAATAATTCCAATGGAAGCTTTAACAGTTCACAACAAAACGGTGTTTAAGGATGCATGCTCAAAACATCGGTAAAATCAACTGTTATAAAGTTTCCTCTTGTTTTGTTGGCAGATTGATTTTTTTTTTACTTTAAACATTTATAATTTTTTATCATCTTTCATATCTATATTGTACACAAAATGTATGATTTAGAAAATTGTCTCAGCGACCTTATTTTCACTAGACTGTTTCCAGGAAAATGAACATTGGAACATTTAATTGGGATAAGAATATAGGTAATCGACGAGAGCAAATGTGAAATAAGTATCAGAGAGCCATCTGTGATATTAGGTCAAGTTTACAAATTTATCATTAATTAGAAATAAACCATTTTTTAAAAACTTACACTGACTAAAGGTAAAAACAATTGCGTATGCGACAACAATTCGTATTTTAGGAACAAAAGCTAACGTGGAACGTGTGCCTCTTGCTGGAAAAAGTGACTGCCTTTTTGTACACAAGTCAATGAATTGCCATTAATCTCTGGATGATAAAACGCCTATGATGGGAAATCTATTTTGTATATGCCTCAAGATATTTACATTGATTAATATACCAATTGTATTAGTTCGTGTCTGAATTAATGTGAAAAGACTATCTACCAAATATTTTATTAAGATAATGGATGTTATATATTCGATTGACTAGAGAACTTTCACAGACGATATTGTAAGAAATCTATTAACTACAAAAGCTAGTAGTGGATTAACTTTCTTTGTTGTAAGTACTTTAAAGACAATACAGCAGCAGAAGTAAATAATGACTTTAGTATTAAATAAAGATAATTAAATAAAGATATAAATATGTGTGATGGTTCTTTTAAAATTCAACAACATTACCTTTGTTGATGGAAACTCAAAACATGTAATTCTAATAAATACATATAGTGTAAGTGCAATATTTAAAACAATTTATAATTGTTGGTGGTATGTATCCATTTATAATTTGCTAAAGGTCCATTTGTAATTGATTCAACGGAAAACAGACAGACAGCCAAACCAATTATATAATTTGAAATGTATCGGTTACTCCTTGTTAATTCGTCATATCGCTTTTCCTGTTTTTCACTCGGGTTTGACATACATGTCAGAGATCGATCATTGAAAACCGGCTTTGATTTAACTATTAAATATGAGTGCTTCATTTACGTCATCTTTCATATTTTAGCTTCTAGTAACTCTTTTATTTATTCAGTCAATATGAATGACAATAAATGCTCATAACAAGAAGCAAGTGAACAGTTTTCAACAAGATTGCAGAACATTTTTGTAACTGATACACAGGGATCTAACGCTAACGGACCAATTTAATTACTGTCGAAAATTAAACGATAGGTTTCTAAATAGTTAATTCTCTACTTCAATACAAATTTTTGCATTTAATAATATCATGAATATTTAATTTACATTGTGCGTTTGCTTTTGTCCATGATTGTAGATTGTAAATGTCATTTTATAAGCGAAGTATTAAATAGCTAAGTTTTATAAATTATTGTTGATCATATTTTAAGATAATTATTACTGGAAGGTAAATATGTTTCCTTGATTCAGATTTCTGAATACCAGTTTTCCACTCAGCAATTTCTAGGGATCCCGATATTTCCATTTTTCTTGACTACAATGTTTTTTAAAAGACTTGACCTTGCTTGCTAAATAATGTTCTGGAAATGAACTTTTCACCTCCATCCGGATCATCTTATTGTATCTTAGGCCTTTATATTAAGGTTCTTTACGTCAGACTAATTCATTCCTATCTTAACATCTTAGTGGAATCAGTGTTATAATTCTCTTTTAGTTAATCTATGAGAGAATACGTTATTCAGATTATTCCATGGAATTACAACCTGCTCATTAATGCTTTGTGACTAAACCACTATTTTGCGATCATTGTCAGTTCACTTAGAGACTTTCGGATTATATATTATGATACATCAACATTGTTAACACATCAACATTATTCCATCCTACTGGTATATCAGCACATTCAAGGCTGCAATTTATTCCGGACACCACTGGAATTCATTCTGAACACTCTTATACGTTTGGACTTGTAATATAAATTTTTTAGGACTATTTGGGATTTAATTCACAATCCTGTAAGTCAGTTTTAAATGTTCGCTTTGTATTCAAGGGAAATAAATTATTTGCTGAACTTTAATAAACTTTTTAGATTTCTAGTACTTAGCTTAAAATCATAGAGTCGTGACATAAACTTTGGGGCTCGTCCGAGACACTAATTTTTATATATATTTAATTACAATCATTTTTCAAATTTAATTGATTGTGTTTCGGAAGCCAACAAGGTTTCACAATGCCAACTAATGAGGATAATCAAGAAAGGGATAGAGGTTTTGAGGTTTACATTAGCTCGGCTCCTTCTCCGGTTGTGAATAGTGATCACAACCCTCTAACTTTCATCGACAAGATGAAAAAATAAAAATCAAAGATTTTTAAGGTTGAGTTTGTTTATGCAAAAGTATAATCTAAACATCAGGCACATCAAAGGGAAAGACATTTTGACTGCAGATGCACTTTCCCGTGTACAGATATATTTCATATATACATTATATAATTTATAAGAATGTTCTTATGTTATATTCTTTACCGCATGTATAAATTACAGATGGTAAAAAGAAAGCTTTATTATATAAATCTTTCTTTTTTTCGTCATGGGGAAGTGTTACGTATATAAGATTAAATTGTTTGTGTGTAAGGTTTAAAATTCTTTTTATTTCATTTTTGTTTCATTGTATTTAATTGCAATGAATATTTTCATAGGATTCGGGATTCTATTTTAAGTAGTGAGATATATATTTTTAGCACAAAGCTGTTTGCTTAAAACGAAATAGTAATACCTGCAAGTTATTATTGAATTCGTCTTACCCTGGTTACAATATGAACAGGAAGCTAAAATGATTGGTCAGCATCACGGACATACATTCTTCACGTGATCAATGTTTATAAACAGCCTTTTTAGATTGGTTTTTAAACGGTGTATATTGGACGACGTGACAAAACTAGTGTAGTAAGAGACCAAATGACCAATCTCGCGAGATTTGAAATAAGGTTTCGGAGAATTCAATACGCATTCCAATATTTTTTCGGGCAGAGTCATTCAAAACCTTGAAGGTACAAGGTTAATGTAATTTTTTAATTTGTTGCCAGAATATTTTATTCTTCGTCTGATTTTTGGGATTCAATAATTTATTCTCCTGGACACTCAACAAGTTGACTTTCTTATATAAAAAAAATTCTGAAACATATTCAAGGAAATTAATTCTGGAATTATTCGGAAACAAAGACTGTGATTCAAGTGAGGAATTATTTTTATTCATAGATTGGACTGCATCTGACGTCTTCGCCTTCCATATGTGTACCTCGTCAGGACTTGAACCTCGATTCGTTTAGGAATCTTTAGCGATAGAACTTGTGTTTTTATTTTTGAATTATATTCACCAACTATAAATCATATATACCAATTTTTACATTGTTGTCTAGGGAAATAAATTGTTTTGTTAACATTTACAAAGCTTGTTGACTTTCGCTCTTTTCTTTGTTACTGAGTACGAGCCCTTGTCACGTAACAATCACACATCTTTTAACACTGGTACAGACTGTATCTGTTAACATTAGTACTACATAATTGTTTCTACCATTAAACACAATATTATTTTACCTTAGTGCGACACATTTGTTTATGCTGTTACACACCATATCAATTGACTTTAGTGCAACACAATTTTAGTCCTGTTACACATCGTGTCAGCTCTCATTAGTAGGAGTGATATTTCCATATATAGTTTTAAATGATGAATGAATCGCAATTACGTAGACCTGGTGTTTATACTGTTATGAACTGTATCAATTGACTTCAGTGCAAGACAATTGTTGATAGTGCTACACACCGCTCAGTTCACATTAGCGTGACACAAATGTTTATAGTAATTATGTTTATATTGCTTAGGACAAATCTGTTCATTAAGAAATTTAAATTTCATTGGTCTGAAAAGTGTCAGCTTGCTTTCTTGCAAAGTGAACCAACATAAGGATTACCCGTTATCGTTTCCTTATTATTGTTCTTACTGAAAATGATGTGCTAGACGATAACATATAGATGAGCAATTCAATATCCAGTTGTTAGAATGTTAGAATGTAAAGGCCTATAGATTGCATAGTTATTATAATCGGGTTACATGATTCTTTTTTGGAACAGTCTAATACACAAATTGCTTGCATTTCATCACCATCAAATATTCCCTGGATATTTTGAGATGAAAATTGCAAGGGAACTGCCCAAATCGAATTATCTAAATGAAATGCTTTATGCGTGATTGATGTTTCACCTATTTGTAAAGCGAGATGGACATATGTAAGAAACCAACTATAGCTCATATTTTGCTTTGTGCATGAATTTAATCTCTGTTTAGTTGGTGTTTTATGATGTATGTTAGGGTTAAAAGGATTTTATTATAAATGGCTCATCAATCAGTCCACAAACTTCAAATATATATTCCGCATATTGCATCAACAAATGTATCAGCGTTTTATTTTGCATTATGATTCTCTTAACCTATTTGAAAGATTCTGATGAGTATTGATATCAACGCTCAAAAAATAGATGTGAGAAAATTTATAGGTTTATTTGTATGTCAGTTTTACAAATAAATCATAACTTTGAATGACAATTTGCAACATACACAATGTCCTTTAGAACTGTGGTATTGAAAAGAGCAGCACTGGTTGATTATATTTATACAACGTGCGTAATACATTTTCTTAAGTGAAAAAAATATATAATTATATTATGTCTGGAAGTATGTTTGTCTGCATGTATTGATAGAAACAGTAATACAAAGACAGATGTCCCTAATAATGGCAGTCACCCTTAAAATGATACAAACTTTGCACACATAACTACTTCAAATGAAATCAGAGATATACATGTCCAGTGTAGATTGTGAACAATAACGAAGGAGGACAAAAAAGCAAAATGAACAAAATTATTACTGTACGCACTCATGAGCTAGGTGTTTATATCAAAACATTACAGTGTCAGTGTAGTACAAGTCAAAATAAATTTATTGTATGGAAGGTAGTAGATCAACAATCCATGGCTTGCGAAGATTGTGATTATGAACTCTGAAAGCATTTCCAAAATGCTTTGTGTAGACAAGTTGAAAGTTCACAAATTACTGAACTGCACCACTTTTCTTGATTGACAAAGAAGTCAACCTGAATATTGTTGTTGCTGCGCATTTAACGCCATTGTTCAGCTCTCAATGTACATGGCTATACATTGTGGACAGTATACACAGTGGAGGAAGAACCAGGAAAAACCCAGGTATAAATCACCTACTCACGATTGGTTACTGTTGTTGTTGTTGTTGTGGGGTTTAACGCCATTTTTCAGCACAGGAAAGGCTATACATGGCGGCCAGTATTAATGGTGGAGGAAGAAACCGGGAAATCACCGGAAAGAACCACCGACCCACGAGAAGCTACTGGCAAGCTCTCTCACATATCCACATTCGCCGAATCTTAGACTCGAACCCACGCAGATAGAGGTGAGATGGCAGTGATCCGTAACGGACAGCGCTTTAGACCACTCGGCCACTCGGGGCCCCGATTGGTTACTGACATGCTTTATCACATACCAAAACTGACTGAGTCCAGATTTAAAATCAACAGGTATAAAGGATTTTCAGATGAATAATATAGTCAAGATCACATCGGTCTAAACGAGAGGTAATTTAATAATATAGTGTTCCACTGAACAAATTTACATATATCCAATAATGAATTTGTTCGAAATTTTGACTCTATTTGGGAATATGACCTCGTCGAATAAACTGTATCATCTTTATAACTTCAAGTTTTTTGAACCCGAAGTCTTCCGCCAACAATTGCTCGTCGAATTCCTTTAAAATCATGCCATCTACACCGTTATCTTTGAAAGTGTCAACATAGTGACTTAAGCCAAGCCATTTTAGGCACTGACCAATCTGATCTATAGACATTTCTGAAAGTTGACATCCAGGCAACTGCGGCGTTATACTCTGCACTGTCGTCACGTGCCCAGAGTTCGGTTCCTTTTGTTTCACCACCTTGGAAAATGCTGGGTTTGGTGGAATGACATCTGCATGGAAGGCTAATGTTGCCTCTGAAGCAATTTGATTGGAGGACACCGGTCTGCTTGGTGACAGTGGAGGACTTTGGACGTTTTCCATAATATCTTCATACAACCCGCTTTGAGTTTCCCTTTTCTTCAAATCCGATAGGTTATCTCCCTTGAGAGTAGTGCCTTGCTCATTTGGTGGTTTCCTTCTAGGAGGAATCGGCGGCGGTTCCCGTACTTTCTTGGAGTTAAGAGTGGTAGGTTTAGGTTGAATGGGAGGTGGTTCAGAAATCTCGGACTTTGATCCACTTTTCTGTAATGTAGTTTCAAAAGGATACATCAAGTTGCCTTCTCTCTCTGAACTTGGTCGGGCCTCTGTATGGTCAGTCCAATCAACAATCTTGAAGCCACATAGTTCGACTTGTGGATTTTCCGCATGGGTAAAGTCTGCTAGGTCGTATGTATTCATGTCATCATCCTTGTTGTCATAAACAGACCTGTCAACATCAATGTTTTCATAAACAGTCTTAGCAGAACCATAGCTTTCATACAATATTGATATGTCGGAATATGCATCTGGTTGAAGGTACGCATACTGAGAGCAACTGTGTATATCATTCGGATTATATACTGCAATATCTGTGAATAATAATAATAATAATAATAATAATAATAATAATAATAATAATAATAATAATAATAATAATAATAATAATAATAATAATACCACGACGACGACCATGATGATGATAGTGATAATAGAGAGCAACAGCAAAGAGTGATATTGAAATATTGCATCATAATGAATCATTATCATCGTCATTCTCTCTCTTTCTCTTTCTCTCTCTCTCTCTCTCTCTCTCTCTCTCTCACACACACACACACACACACACACACACACACACACCTTTGTTGAATTCATACGTAGCATAGTTTTAGATCCCTGTTTGAAATTGAATTGTGCGTATTATAATGTGTTGCCAGACTGGTTATCAAACACCATTTGAATCTACACATGTGCAGATTATGACTCTTTAGAATAATGTTGCATTTTAATTTAGACTGGATAAATGCATGTGCCTTCACCTAGAAATTACGGTGATTTTCGAGTTGTGCAAAACCTGATAACAACAACTAACAATAAAAACACATGTAAACTTTTGGAAATACAAAATGCGCAATCTCTCCAAACAGTCCAAGGACTTGTGAGGTTAGTAAACTGAATGATAAGGATATAGTTTACTATTTTTTATATACACACATTATTGACTAGTACACACACACACCTAATTATTGAGGATGCAATAATAATAGGTAATCAAACACACACTGATGATGCAATCATAACCTGTAAACAAATACATACACATTGATGATGAAATGATAACCATTAATCAAATATCGCTGTTCAAGCAACTTTCTTTGCAAGAGGAAGTTACTCCTTTAATAATATTAAAATAGCCTTAAACAAAACAGATTCAATTTACCTTCATTTCCATATGTTGGGTCATAAATCAATCGAGTAGACTGGTCATCAAGTTGTTTTATATATTTGTCAAATTCTTTCTTCTTAGACTTGTCCTTGTAGCCAAGTATTCTACTCAGACGAATATACTTTAAGTACAGAGGTATAGCCACGGGTCTGTTATCCAAAAAATCTGAAATTCAGAAAAAGATGTTTCTTGCATTACAATCAAATTTTGCTACCCTTCCTAAATGAGTCGTCTGCTTCCGATTCTTTTGTGTGGGAGCCTTCTGAGACTTCAACGTCATTCTCGTTGAAAATATATAATTTTATTTTGTTTTCTTTTTATAGACCTGTTAAAGTGCCTAGGAGATGTCTCAATTTTCCATTCAATACATTCCCTGAATATATATATATATATACATATATATATATATATATATATATATCTATATATATATATATATATATATATATATACATAAATATATATATATATATATATATATATATATATATATATATATATATATATATATATATATATATATATATATATATATATATATATATATATATATATATATATATATATATATATATATATATTTATATATATTCACTAAACTATTTTTCACTGATTTAACATACATTGCTTTCATAATTTATTTTAGCAAATACTTTGCATTATTTGTGTTGGCTTTTGTTAATTATTATACATTACGCACATCTGTATTTTTAACTTGACCTTGTCCAATATCAAAATATTGGTGTATCTGACCAGTGGCATTTATTTTGTAAACAACATAATGCGTAGTTAATATTTATCTAAGATCATAGACTATATCTTCAGATATTTTTTAAAATCAATGATGTTTACTTCGATTGGAATTAAAAATACGGCATTGATTCTAACCTTAGAAACATTAAGAATTTTCTATTAGTGAGTATTTTCAGAAAATGGTAATTCCGACCTAGCTCAAGTAAAGGGGTATATAAATTTGTTTATGTTACCAATTTGTAATTAAATTGCTTGTGTGATCGTTTTAAATTTCTTTTTTATTTTATTTTTGTTTCATTATATTTTATTGTATTGATAATTTTCTTTGGATTTGAATCTCTTTGTGGAACATTCACTTGATCTGATTATAATGTAACAGCTGCTTTATCACTCTTTTAGTTCCCCTTGGTTGAGACGTTTGTAAACATTGAATGGAAATGATTGGCTATTACCAAGGGCATGTTCTGTCCATGTGTTACCCATGTTGTAAATAGTTTTTTTATTATTCATTTCTAGCATGAGAGAATCACAGACGAAATTTTCAACGAAGCTGGCGACTGAACGTGACATGAAAAATGTTCAGCGATGGCTGTATGAAATATAAACAAAGAAAAAAGGAGTAACAATTTTTAGACAATGCAAAGAATGAATGAAAATAAAATTACATAACATAAAACAAAAAATATGGGGAAAATCTGTAATGAATTGTATAATCTGCACATACCAAACCGTTTTCACAATGAAATGCATTAATCAACATTGCCAAATATAAGAAAACTGGCTTTAATGGCAGGTGCATTGGATTATTGAATTAAATATAGCATATTCGCGATGCAAATATTAAAAATTGCAATATTATCTGAGACCAATGGGGGTTAATCAGCTTGGAACTCTGATGAAACGAGCAGCCGAAAGGGCACAAATCCAGGGGAGAATTACCAATCATTCTGTAAGGAAGACTACTGTGACAAACCTGTCAAAAGCTGGGGTCCCTCCAACAAAGATAATGCAAGTGACTGGGCATAAAAATATGTCATCTATAACTGGTAATAGTAATGAGAATAAATCTACTTGCCTTTTTGCCTCTTTAATCTCCTCAAAATGTACTTTGTACTTTGTGTACTCTTTCTGCTAATAAAAATTACGTATTTCCAAATAATGTTACACATCTGTGTACTATAATATATAGGCCTATAGAATCCAGACTACATTGTTGAAATCGAAATCACATTCCATAGTAGACTGTACGGAACTCCGCAACAAATGAATCTGTTTTTCACAAAAAATAAACAATATTGAAACAAGCATCTTCTTAAGAATTTATGTTTAAAAACTTTCATATTTTTCCAGTTTACGATTCTAAACTATCCATGGCAGAACGGAAACAGTTATGCAGATTGTTGTCATCGCCAGTCCCTAAAGTCACACGTACATCGTGCGGAAAACACACAGACGGAGATAATCAGAATTTGGCTGTATTGACAGAGAAACAAAATCTCTCAATTCCTGACCAGCTGGGAACTTTGTTAAATGGCGCAGTCATTTATAATATGACTTTTAATTTCAATTTCAGATAGACCAAAATGGGATTTCTTTTTTAAATGAGCGAGCGCGCGGTACGCTATGAAGTCAAACGGTCGATGAACGGAGCTATATGCGCATAAATACTATTATTGTGCATTGAAGGAGAATTTACGATTGTCAACTTATTTATTTTAATAACAAAATAATAAATTTTATTATTAAATATATTTTGTTGTGAATTTTATTATTAAGTCTTTGTTAATGAAACAAAAATGAGCATATAATAAAAAGGTTACTGCATTTGAATGGGAAAATATGAACTCCCAAGGTCGTGCAGTATAGCTATCCGAAAAACTCGTTTATATTTTTCCATACAAATGCAGTAACCTCTCTCTCTCTCTCTCTCTCTCTCTCTCTCTCTCTCTCTCTCTCTCTCTCTCTCTCTCTCTCTCTCTCTCTCTCTCTCTCTCTCTACATATATATATATATATATATATATATATATATATATATATATATATATATATATATATATATATATATATATATATATATATATATATATATATATATATATATGGCTTTGGCAAAGAATTAATTTTGCAGCACTTGTATTTTCAGGGAAAATAATCACTTGAAATTGAATAAAGTAAAAAATCAACTCAATTTGGTCATAACATATGTTTGGAGCCCAACTGAACTATCTTCTATCAAGACAACAGTTATACACTAATTTAAGACACAAAACAGATTCCCGTATGACGGTCACGTAGTAATCATTCCAGAACTAGATAAAATCTTTTTACATGCCTAACATCACGTACTCCCAGTATGGCCTTAACTAAAATCAGTGTATCTTACTCTGGGAATGAATATAAAAGAATTTAAAAGTTGTTTGTCAGAAGCCTTATTGGTTCTGAATTAAGGTCAGGAACTAGATACAGTGTTTCTACTACTGGTTGTTCTATCAGTAAAGTAAACATTCTGGTCAAACAGAACTGAACTGAATTTCTAAAAAAAATGTCAAATGCAGCAAAGTTATCAGTACAATAACATGGAATTTAAAAATTAAAACTAACAAACAAATAATTAAACTACATATACATAACAAAATTAAATTCTAAAAATTTACAGTCACAACAAAATTTTGTTGACAAGTAACAGGAACCACACAATTATGTTGACAATTTACAGGAAGAGCAACAAAAGCAAATGCCGACAAATAACATTAACCACAAAATTATTATCACAATTTGCAGGAACAACAAAATTATGCTGCGAATTTACAGAGACCACTAAATTTATACCGACAATTTACCGGGACCACATAATTATGCTGACAATTCACATGGGGAACGAAATTCTGTTGGCCATTAATAGGGACTACAAAATGTTTGTCTTCTATGAATAGTTGCTCTCTAAATAATGGCTAAGCATGAATGTAACTTTTAAAGTCAGTTTATTGCTGTCCTTATAATGTACACATCTTACAAAATGAGTTGCTTGACAATACAGGTGCAAAGTATTTTAAAGTGACATACCGTCGATAAGAGTATTGCATAACAGGTATGTTTCCTCAAAAGTATCAATCAGTGTTAATGCAGGCAGGGAGTCTGTTGACACCTTCCTTGAACCCATTTGAAAACTGTGACCCTTGGCAAACTGCACGACAATGGGAAGTGACTGGATGGCCAGGATTTCTCGAAGACTTTTTCCCTTACCTATTCAACATACAAATCTGATTGGAAACATAGTCTTGGAAAAAATATATTGGTAAATTAGACCTTCATAGAACTGTCACATTTGCCTGCTGTATTGTACTGTACATTAAGGATATGCCATGCATCTCACGATAATCACTATCATCATTGTAACAGAAATTACTTCTGCCGCAAAGCAAATATTGCAGAGAGAGAGAGAGAGAGAGAGAGAGAGAGAGAGAGAGAGAGAGAGAGAGAGAGAGAGAGAGAGAGAGAGAGAGCTCTTCTGTAATACTAATAATAAGTTATTGTCAAGGAACAAAAGCCCACTATTTCCAACAACCTTCCCTCTAGTCGACCTTCCTGACCTATTTGCAAATTCCTTTCGTGAGAAAGTGTAATCCATTAAAGATCAACTTGACGGTACAGTTTTAACTTACTTGTCCTCACCATATATTTATAATAGGGAATTTAATTTGTTAAAGGTTTTCTTTACCAGCATTTCATCCTGTTTCTACAGAATTCATAGATACAAGCCTGATGAAGAGTACCGCAAAGTCACGTGATCCGATTCCTACCTTCCTATTCCTGAGTGCTACC